>LT990240.1:1402026-1428430 GCA_900257145.2 Plasmodium billcollinsi
CACAAATTATAATCTTTGTATTCATACTATTTCTTTACATGTATAAAGGTATGTATGTATGTATGTATGTATGTATGTATGTGTGTATGTATGTATGTATGTATGTATATGTGTATATATGTATGTATGTATGTATTTTTTTCTCTTTTTTTTTTATTCATCTTTTATTTTATTTAGTGTTCTATTCATTTTTATTTTCCTTGTTATTCTTGTTTTATTGCTTAGGACACATACATATTGAAAAGCAAAATTTTCATCATTTGTTTTGTGATATATATAATTGCGTCCACATGTATATTTGTTAATAGAAAACTTTTTTTTTTTTTTCATGCACATATTATTTTATACGCCCTATATAATGTATGTGAATTATACATATATCAGATTTTCTATTTATATAATATGCATGTGTAGTTGCATAAAGAGGATTTTACATCTTCTTATTTAATATTTACATATTTATATTATTATATATTTTATTTCTTATACTTTTTTAATTTTTTAATTTACCTGTTTTTTTTTCTTCTTTTTTTTTATTTATGGTATATTCAAGAATACAGTACTTTATAGATTTTAATTCATCTATTATTTCTTATATATACCATCTGAGTTTTTATAATATATATATATAACATGCGCATTTATTTATACTTATATATTTATATACATATAATATATATATAGATATATAGTAATAGAAAAAACATATATATTTTAATGTATAAGCATTTTAAAATATTGGAAGACTATACATGGTATTGGTAAGCATTTATTTATTTTTATTTATTTATTTCTACATGTATTTTTGTTGCACTTCATATATGTATATCTCGGTCTTATTTTAATTTTATTTATTTACATTAAACGTAAGAGTGCAATTTTGTGAGACACGATTTGTATTAGATTTATTTAAATTATTTTTATATTAAATTATATTTTTTAAAGAGTATATATATTTACAACGTTGTATAAGAATTGAGAACTAATTATATACAAAGCAAAAGAAAAGAAAAATAACAAATATAATAATAATTTAAGCATCTAATATTTTAAATAAGAAAAAAATATATTGGAAATAATTATTTAAAAAATAATAATAAAATAAAAACGTAGTTATATAATAATATAATAGGTATATTAATATATATAACAACAATTTAACTTTTATTTAGATTATATTTGTTATTTAATGTTTATCTATTATTATTTTATGTTATAATTTTTCTTTTCTTTTCTTTTCTTTTATTTTTTATTTATTTTATTTTATTTTATTTTTTATTTATTTTATTTTATTTTTTATTTATTTTATTTAATTTTTTTTTTTTATTTATATTTTTAATTTTTTTTTTTTATTTATATTTTTTTTTTTTTTTTTGCATATCTATTATATTATATTATATAAATACTTCTATATAAAGAAGGTAAGAACAATATATTGATTTTATTATTATATTAATAATATATTTTAGTATTTTTTTTATATTCTTAATCTTACATATATATTAAGATTTGAATTATATAATATCTATCATATATATGTATATATATATAATGTATTATCTGAATATGTATTATATATACTTTTTTTTTTTAACTGACCAAATATATATAACATTATTTTCATTTATATTCATGTTTAATATACACTAATAATAAACCTTACTTATCTATGTATATTATATATATATAATACATATATATAATTTGTGGTTTTAATATTTTATATAAGTAATAATATATAATATACATATATATATATATATATATATATATATATATATATAATAAAGTATATATTACATAACTCATTTTTAGAATTATTACATTTAGTTTCTTTATTAAAATGAACAATATCTTTTCAGAAAAAAATGATAAAAGTAGTCATGACAATATGCATGATAATTATTTGTATTATCCTAATTTTAAAATGTTTTTAAGTGAAAGTAATAATAACAATAATAATAATATTAATAATAATAACAATAATAATAATAATAATAATAATAATAATAATAATAATAATAATAATAATAATAATAATAATAACACTCATAATAGTAATATTAATAATAATTCAAATGTAGAAAATTTTGAAGAGTCACGAAAATATATACATAGGGAAATTACAAAAACACTTAAGGCTAATTCAGTTAAGATAAATAGAATGTCTTTGGATAGCCATGCAGAAAATAATAAAAAAGAATATATATATAATGAAAATAATAATAATAATATAGATAATAAAGAAATAAGTAGTAATAAAAATATTATTAATAATAATTATAGCAAAATGATAAAATTTAATAAATATATGACATGCAATGATAAAATTATTAGTGGTATCGAAACTGAACTGAATACTAATTTATGTCGACATAATGAAAATGATAAAAAATATGATATGGTAAATAATAATAACTTTATAAATAATTATGACATGTTGAATAATAATAATATATTAAATAATAATAATAATTTTAATAATAATAACATGCATAATAATAATATTATTAATAATAATAATATGCTGAATAATAATAGCGTGCATAATAAATGTGATAAGGTTTATGAAAATATTAATGTAACAAATAATTCTTTCTTAAATGGAAGAACAGATGTTTTGCCTAATGAGTTTTTTTTAGATGTTAACAGAAATGAGAATTTTGTACAAGAATGTAAAATAAAACATAATATGGATAATTTTGTTTTTAGTAATGATGAAATGATATATAAAACGATAAATGGTAATAATAAGTTGTGTGACATATATAAAAACAAGAATACGGATAAAAACATTAATAATAATAATATGAATATATATGAACATGAAATGAATAATAATATAAATAACATGAAAAATATTAATTTTAACTTATATCATATGGACGAATTAAACCATGCAACATTTAGTAAAACAAACCAATCCAATTTTATGAAGGAAAATAATAAAGAATCTAAAAAGGAAACTATAAATAAAATTAAAAAGATTGACATCCATAATAAAAAAAACAATAATAATAATGATAATATTACTGATAATGATAATATTATTATTAATGATAATATTGTTCGAAATATAACATTTAAACATGTTGATAATAAAAATGATGTAAATGAATCTATTGATTATAATTTATATAATGAAGCTTTTATGGACATGAATATATCTTATAATGGCCTTATGAAAGATAACGTTAATAATGTTAGCATGCATAACAATAAAAATGACGACTACAAGATTATGAACAATAATTATAATATATACATGTATAATAAGAACAAAAATCCCAAAAAACATTATTCAAAGAAATTGTTTAGTGATAAGAATGAATATTCAAAAATGAATATAATGGAAAATGATTGTAATAAATATAAAAAATATAATAATTTGAAGGATAACTTTTATATGAATAACAATTATAAAAATATACGTACAAATATGGATTATATAAAAAATAAATCAGAATGTTTTATGAAACCTGATATGAAAGATAAACGTTATGCAAATAATAATATGTATGATGATTTTTTTACTATTGAAAATATGGAAAAATGTGATGAAAAAAAGGATTACTTAAAAAATGAAGAATATAACTACAATATGAATTGTAATAATAGATTAACAACAAATGAAACATACAATTCAGGTACATATAATAGTGGCAGTTATAATAATACAAGTTTCCATAGTGCAAATATTAATAACAATCCTTATGATAATATATGTTTTAAGAAATCGAATTATAATAATGGAATGTTTAGGAATGCTACATATAATAATTATACATATAACAATGCAATTTTTTCCAACAATGTTTATAATAATAAAATAGCAACAAATAGTATTCATAATATAAATATTCATAGTAATAATAATGTTCATAGTAATAGAAGTTTCCATGGTAATAATAATTTTGACATATATATTCCATCTTCCCCTTTTGAAAGTTCTGATAATATTCTTTCAAACAACAAAAATAATATGAAAAATAATTCTTTACAGGATGGAAAGCAAAAAAAAGTATTTAACAGTTTGTGTGAGAATAACAATTCTATGTTTAATAATTTAAACAAAGAGTGTATACATGGAAATAATATGAACACCTGCTTAATGAACGGAATTGTGAATAACAAAAAAGGTAAAGAAAAGAAAATTCTTTTTCATGATATGGAAATTAATAACAGTGAAAACAACATGATGAATGAGAAATTAATGGATAGCCCTTCTGAGTCTAATACAGGATTGTTGAGCAGTTTCGATTTTATGCCTTATTCGTCTTATAATAAATGTAATGATAAGGAACGTAATAATAATAAAAATAAAATGAATATTAAAGGAAATTATAAGATTAATAGTAAATTGAATAATCAAATGAATCATCTTATTGATGTTAATGATGATGAAACATTGAATAAAAGCAAGAAGAGTCATAACATCTTAAATAACAATGATGTTATAATAAATAAGAAGGAATGTGGAAATTCAAATAATTTTTTAACTACGGACAAGCATACATACAATAAGAATTTCATGGATAGTTATGACAATAAACACATTGATATCATTAATAATAATTATGTTGAAAATGATAATTATGATGGACATAATAAATATGATGAACATAATAACTATGATGGACATGATAATTATGATGGACACGATAATAATTATGATGAAAATGATAATTATGATGGACACGATAATAATTATGATGAAAATGATAATTATGATGGACATAATAAATATGATGAAAATGATAATTATGATGGACATAATAAATATGATGAACATAATAACTATGATGAATATAATAACTATGATGGACATAATAACTATGATGGACATAATAACTATGATGTCATTATAAAAAATAACACAAGTAATAACTTTTTGATTGGAGATTCAATTAATTTTGATAATAAAATAGATAAAGATAATGAACTACATAATGGGAAAGAAGAAATAGAAAACGGAGGGGAAAATTTACATGAAAATAAAGAATATGTAATAAAACTCTTTTTTGGAAATTTAGCTCCTATAACTACCGAAAAGGATATGCACAATTTATTTAGTAATTTTGGTAGATGCGATTCATTAATTATATTAAAAGATAGAAGAAGTAAATCACGAGGATCTGGTTTTGTTACTTTTTATAATAGAGACGAAGCAGTAAATGCCATAAAATATTTAAATAATAAAATAATATTATCAGGTGCTCATAAACCTTTGGAAGTTCGTTTTCCAGAAAATAAAGAAGAAAAGAAAATAAGAACCAAATTATTAAATGCAGCAAAATGGAAGGGTAAAAAAATTGCACCTAGTGGATGTTTACCAATAAGTACCGAGGATATATTAAACCAATCATCCTTAACAATGAATAGTACAAATAATATATCCATTTTAAATGCGAATGATTCGTATAACATGTTTTCAGAAAATGAAAATACTGTAGCATATGATAATAAAGATACGAATAATTATGATAATACAAATATAAATCATTTAAATTGGTCAGAACAATTTTCGGAGTTATGCAAAACCACTAGTGAAACAACTTCTGATACCTTGAATAATGATTATTTTAGTAAAATGGAACAGGTTAAAATGGGTACATATAATGGTATATATGGAAAGGGACCTCATGAGAATTACATTGATAATACGAATATTAATTTAATGTTACAAGGAAATTTGTGTGAATTTCTACCCAAATTTTTAATAGACAATAATATTAGTAGTGGCAATAATTCTGCTTCGTTTGGAAAGAACAACAAAGATATTAATAATATTATTCAGAATAATGATAAAATGTATGATAATATGAATGGTAATATTAATGAAAATATGAATGATAATATGAATGATAATATAAATGATAATATAAATGAAAATATGAATGAAAATATGAATGAAAATATGAATGAAAATATGAATGAAAATATGAATGATAATATGAATGATAATATGAATGATAATATGAATGATAATATGAATGATAATATAAATGAAGATGACAATAATAATAACAATTATTATGATAATAATAATGATGATAATCATATGTATATAAAAAATGAGACATTAATTAATTATTTAAGCAATAAAGAAAAAATAATTGATAATACAGTTGTGAATAATATGGACAATTATAAAGAAAAAATAGAAAGTTTTAGTGAAAGATGTTATGAAGATGATTTAAGTTTCTTAAACTTTCCAGGAACCATAAAAAGTTATGATAAAAACCATAAAAGAGATAAAAGAAAAAACTGTTTTGAAGCATATCTAGACAATAATAATTATTTTATTGATAGTAATCTAAAGGAAGTTATAGAAAATAATATATATTCAAATATAGATAAGGAGCAAATTGTTAAAGGCCTAGAAGTAAATACATCACCACTTATAAATGATATAGAAAAAGAAGAAGGTGGTAGTTTAATTCATGATAACGATATATATAAAAAAAAGAAAAATAATGATGATATATCTAATGGATATAATAATATGAATGTACATCATTTAGGTTTTAATTTATTTGATTTAATAAAAACTAATGATGATGTATTATTGAAAAATGAATATATAAATAGTAATTCACTCAACCATGACATGGATAATATACTATCAACTAATAATAAAAAAGATAATAATAATAATAATAATAATAATAATAATAATAATAATAATGATAATAATAATAATGATAGTAATAATAGTAATAATAGTAATATGCACAGTTATAAATCGATAGATGATATGATACCTTATGAAAATTTGAAAAAACTAAATGATTTATATAATTTCAAATATAATAATTTTTATGAAGAATCAGTCAAACTTTTAGGAACCCATCTCACTGAAGATATAAATTTAAATAACCCTGATGCAAATTTTAATAAATATGATGAATATTTAAATTTATACAAACAAAATGAAGGAAATAAAAAAGAAGAGGAACGGGAAGATCATACAATAAGAAATGATGAACAAAGTAATGATCTATTATCCTTATTACCTCAAGATTTTAATAAAGAAAACTTTTATTTAAATATTAAAAATATGGAAAGAAATAATGATAATTTAAGTGATGAAATGTTACAAAATTTAATCAACCTTTATACAAAAAATAAATCATCTATATTTACTTCGCACATGTTTAGTTACCTAAATAATGTTCTTTGTGAAATAAATAATGCACTGGAAATATTCAACAAATTTAATGCAAATAGTTCCATCAAAAATAATAGTGATAATAGTACCAAAGAATAGAAATTAAAAAAATTATATGAGAACGTAAATGTGTTGATAATAATTTTTTTTTTTTTTTTTTTTTATAATTTAAAAATTTTTTTTACTTTTATATTTGTCTTACATATTAATACCCACCATAAGTTATTCAATATAATAAATAATATATTTACACAAAAATAAATAAATAAATAAATATATATATATATATATATATATATATATGAATAATATTTTGAATTTTTCCTTTTGTCCATATTATATTTAAGTTACATGCTGTTCTTTATTATAAAATTTTTTTTTAAATATACAACTTGTCTTTTTAAAAATAAATTATTAAAAATGTTCACAAAAAAAAAAAATTAATAATATATATATATATATATATATATATATACTTTTAATCATTTTAAAAACTTATGAGTTAGAAAAACAATACGTAAAAAAATATAAAACAAACGTCCATATTTTATAATTATATGTAATATATGATAAGAAAAAAAAGAAAAAAAAAAAAAAAAAAGCTCATTTATAAATATGTTCATATATTTTTGAAATCACAAAGATACATAATAGCTGAATGGAATATAGTAAATATATAAGAAAGCTTATCAATTTTTTCTGATGTACTTAAATTGTCTATATACATATGTAAATGCACTGAATGACTAATTAAATTTTGAATTTCACCGAAAGAAATGGCTGCCACAAGGATTGAAATAAGTGTATCACTATTAATATCATAAATGGCAATATTTTGTTCTTTTAAATTATTATTTTCTGCTGATACAACTTCACATATTATTTTACTTATATTATATAATATGTGTATTTTATTAATTGGATCATGATACTTTTCAATCTGTGTATATTTCGAAAAGATGAATAGATATATCAAAAAAATATGAAAAAAATATTAAAAAATATGTATATATATATATAGAAATATATTATATGAATTATTTATATTTTGCATATGTATAAATATATTTAATGTGTATATAATATTACTTTATTATTTTATTTTATTTAACTAACCTGTTTAATATGAAAAGAAATTACTTTTATGTGAAAGAAACTAATATTTTCCAGATGAACCTTTTTCAAAAAAGCACTTATGTCTTTTCTAAGATAAGCCATTTTATGTTGTATTTTATATTCAATATTTTCGTAATTTTTAAGCAGATTTTTCCATATATGTTTATAAAGAGAAGAATACGTAAATTTAACCAAAGAAATTTTAATATCTTTACCATTTTGTTTTTGATTTGTATTATTTTGATATGTTAATGTATCATCTACAATGTTTAGAATTTTTTTCCCAATAAAATTCTCATATCCTTTTACTATAATATATGTATGTTTAAATTCATTAAGTTGAGAATAAAAAAATTCTTTACATCTAATATTTGTATTAAAAAATATATTTAAATCATTTTTATAATTATTACTATCATTATAAAAATTATTATCCCTTTCCTTATTTTCTCCTATATCATAATAAGAAAAAAAATTATTTTCTTCATTATCTTGTACATTTAATGGTACATTAATAAAAATGACTTTGAAAAATTTATAATTAGCATTTGTTTCAATTTTTATAATTTCACATATTTTATTTTCTTCAAATCCATAACTTGTATAAATATTTTTTGAATCAATTTCTATACATTCGTCTAATAAATTTATATAAATATCTTTTGCAGGTCCTTTATAAAATAAATGCCTTTTTATAAATTCTAAATTGATATTCACATTTAATAAAGTTTGAGATTCCGGTAATAATATTATATGTGTTTTATTCGGCAGGTTTTTGTATAACCCTTGATACTTATTCAAAAATATGTTAATTACTGGATGATTATTCATTATATATTTTTATTATCCTATATTTATTTTCCTTCTTCAAAATTTAAATGGATGAGTAACTAAAAAACACGAATACATATATATATATATATACATATATATATTTTACATTATATTAATAAGAATATAAATATATATATATTAAAAATATTTAATATATAAATAATATATATATATATTCTTTTAAATTTCATTTTAGCTAGAAAAATAATATATCCTAAGAATAAACTAAAATTAAAAAATGATAAAAAATTAATATACTTATATATATATATATATATATATTATATATTTTTAATATATATATTTATTTATACATTGTTATACTATAATTTATATATACATATATATATAATTTATATATGTTAAATGTATATCAATAAACACGCATATAAATTATTTTACTCTTTTTCTTTTTTTTTTTTTTTTTAAATGTAGTTATTTCTATATATGTATAATTAATCATTTAAAAGTTCTTTTTACTTTCAGTTGTAATTTTTTTTTTTTTTTTTTTTTTTTTTATAAAAAATATTTTTAAAAAATTTAGATGTGAAGCAATATCGTGTCACTTTTTATATGTATAAAATAATATTATCATATATATATATATATATATATATATATTTATTTATTTATTTATTTATTAAATTAAATGCTTTTTTTGGAAATAATAAATATACAGGTCTATAATTATAGGAATATTATTATAAATATCAAGACTATTCATAAATAATATAACCATATGTATATGCTATATATAATGAGTTCTAAGAAAAAAGAAAAGTCTACTGAACATTTTTCTAGTTTATTTGGTTTATCTTTTTAAAAATAAGCACTGGATTTATATATTTTTTTAAATAACGTAAATTAATAAATAAAACACTTTTTAAAGACATGAGCATATAAATATTATTTATATATTCATCTATGTATGAATAATATAACAAAAAAAAAAAAAAAAAAGAAAAAAAAAATTAAAAACTATAAAATAATAATAAAGCTGTATATTTTATAATATATATATTATAGAATATAAATTCGTGGATAAAAAAGAAAAAAAATAAAATAATAAAGCTAGATAAAATATTAAAAGATAAAAATTATATAGAATAAAACTGGAATGATTTTTAAATTATATTCAAAATGGTACACACAATATTTAATTGTGCATTTTATATTTAAGGCAAAAATTATATATATATATATATATATATATATAATAAATATTTTAAATAATTTCTTTATATAATTTTTAATATAATGTATTGTATGTTTGTATATCCAACGAATGAATTATTAATCTTTGTATTTCCAAGGATTGTGCTGATGGTAAAACGTTGTTTAAAATTTCGGTACTGAATAATTTCAAGTAAGGTATAAGGGATGACACACTTACAGAATTTTGTGTATATTCAATATGGTATTTTAAAGATTGTTCTTTTCTTTTCCTTTCAGTGCATAATATATCTTCTAATTTTATGTCATTTGATGTATTGATATTTTTGTATAGATGAAATACTTGAGGTATACAATTCATAAGTATATCATTCAGACATATTATAATGGATGTTTTAAGAAGTTCATAATATTTATCATCTACATTTAACATTGGAAACAAACTTTCTTCAGCGCTCTAAAAAAAAAAATAATAATATGAAAATAAAATGAATGAAAGAAAAAATTTTATATGATAAAATATATTACTTTTATATTATAAAAAAGATGCACATATAGACATACACACATATATATATATATATATATATATATATATATATTATTACGTATATGATATTTATATATTTTTTATTTTTCTTGTTTTGCGTACCTGCTTATTTTCATGTCCTATATTGCTCATATTATTGATGTGGTCATATTTTTCTTCAGGATTATCATTCGAATTCTCTATCTTACTTTTATTATTATGTTGATAATTATAACATGATCCATGTCTTGAATTTTCAGAACTTGAATTGTATAACTGTGTCATATTATTTGTATTAACTTGTGACTGTTCATTATTATTAAAATTATTCATTTGTGTTTGTCTTTTAATTTGTTCTATAGATTCAATACTTAATTTATAAGCTTCTTTTACTCCTCTTCTAATAACAGAATATGCTTTTCTATAACCATTAATTTTTATTCGAAAACATTTATTAGCTTCATCATATATTAATCCATCTACAAATTTACATTTGCTTACCTCTCTATTTATTCTTACATCTCTTTCTTCTAAAGTTTCATCTAATACTGGACTGTAATTATAAGACTTATTTTCTGGCTCATAGTTATTTAATGTTTTATTATTATTAAAGGTTTTTATATTTTCATCTGTTCCTTTATTATTCTCACATTGACCGTTTATTGCACCAAGATTATTTGCATAACTGCTGATAGATCTATCATTATTATTATTATAAATATTTTTATTACTATCTTCCCTATCTTTATCCTTAACATTGTTATTATTGTTATCTTTACTATCGTGGTTAGAAGATATCAATTTGTTTAATATAGCATCATTGTTCTTTATATTAATGTTATTATTATTATTATTATTATTATTAACTATGTCACAATCATTAATATATCCATTTTTTCTAAAGCCTAATCCAATTGCACTTTCCGTATAAGCAGATGTTTTCACTTGTTTGTGTCCTAACTTATTACATTTGCTGTGACTATCAAAAAACGATTGTTGTTTTACTTTATTATTTATTAATATATCATCATTCATAAAATGTTTTAGTAGATTATTTGTGCTTGAAATATCCTTTTCATGTTTATGATCCTCCATTTTATTTAATTCATTTTTTATTTCATCATTTTTTAAATAGTAATCTTGACTATTATTGAGATTGTCTACTTCATATATATGTGTAGGTGAATAATTATTTATAATTCCATTATTACTTATAGCACTATTACTAGAAGAAATATTTTGAACATTTAAGCTATTATTTAAATTATTACTATTGCTAATATTATTATTTATATGTTGATTCTTTTTATTTCCACCAATGTGATTATTATTATTATTATTATTAATTTTGGAGTCTTTCAAAAAATCAGATGAACCTACCTCGTTTATAAAATTGATAAGGTTTGATTCTAAAGCACTATCATATTTTAATTGTCCAAAAGTATTATTACCAATTTGCATTTTATTATCATTATTTTTATTATTGACTTTGTCCGACGTATTACATCTTTCATCTTCTTGTCCTTCCTCTTCTTCTTCTTCATTTTCAATAATGTTATAATGATCATCATAACATGAATTATTATATACACCTTTTGAATCTTTCTTATTAATTGTATGATTATTATTGTTATTATTGTTAAAATCATTATTATTATTTGTATTATTTGTATCATTACTACTAATATTATTTATATTATTACTACTATTATTACTTGCGAAATAGTCATGTTCTTTTTTATCTAAAAAATAATCATATATATTTGAACTGGTTTTCCCTTTTACATTAAAAGAATAATATAAACCACTATTATTACTTTCTTTGTCATTTAATGAATATAATTCCTTATCAATATTATTAGAAGAAAACGAATCTTTTTTTTTTTTCTGATCATAATCTTCATCTACAGATGTCATTTCAGATATATTACTATAATTCAGTTTTTCATCTTTAATAATTATTGACCCACTCTTTGTATTATATTTATAATTACTAGACATACTTGTACTTCTTTGAGGATAATATTTACCTTTATTGTTTTCTAATATACGATTACGAAATTCAGCTGCTAATTTATATGCTTGATAAACACCTCTTGTCCTAACACCAAATGATTTTCTGAAACCGCAAACACTAACAGTCCAATAATTTCTTCTCTTATCAAAAAACATACCTTGTAATTTTGGTAATCTAGAAGCTTGATTTAAAATTTCACTTTTAGGTAATCTCATATTTACTCCTCCTTCTAATATATTTTCAAGTTTCTCATTACTTTTATTTATACATATACTATTTTGATTTGAGCACTTTTCAAAACTTCTTAATATTTTTGAATTATCAGTATTATTTCCATCATCTTCATCATCATCATTTTTGTGATATTGTGATAACATTATTGTTTCTCCATCACTTGATGGTCCATTAATAATACTATTATTATTATTATTATTATTATTATTATTATTGTGGTCGTTATTGTTATTATTATTAATATTTTTAATATCTTCAGAATTTAAATGATCCAAATTATATTCATTATTTAAATTGTTTGATTCCTTCTTTATATCTCTTGGCATTGTACCATTTTCGTGGTCAAATAGTAGTTTATCTTTATTATAAAAATATTTATTGTTCTCTTGATCATACTTATCTTCTGTCTTTTTGTTATGATTAGTACTCTTTTCACAATCAGAAGAATACACTTTACTACTATGATTATCATCATTTGTATAATCATTATTATTATAAGTATTATTTTTTATATTATTTTCATTGTGATTTAAAAAATCCAATTCAATTTTCCTTTTTCCATATTTTTTATTATTCTCTGAAATTTTTTCATCATAATTTTCATTTTTTACATTGCTATATAACTCATTATTTTGATAAGATAAAACATCAATTTCGCTTTTATATATATCTTCAGTAGTTCTTTTTTTCTTCTTTTTTTTTGATGATAATGATGATAAATATTGAGGCATTCCTTTTGAAATAAGACTATCATTACTATCAGCATAATTTAGAAAAGCAATATCATCATTATAATAAGAGTTTTCATTATAAAATGTTTCTATATTTTTTTGCTCATTCGAAATATTATTTTCTTTTAATATATGGTTTGCTTCTCTTTCTCCAATATTATATAATACTTCAGGACGTTTTAATGTATGTACATTATGAACATGGTTTTCATTTGTATTTAAGACAGTTTGAGAATCGATAATATTTCCCCCTTCATTATCATTATTTGTTTCCTCTTCATTTCCTTGTGTCACCTTATTATAATAATTTGTTTGTATATCATGCTGTTCTTGCAAATTTCCTTTCTTCTGATCATTAATATTTGCGTCATTTTGTTGTTCTATTATTTTATCAAATTGAATATTTTTAATAACATTTTTAATGGACTGAACAAATTCCTCTGAATTTGAATCAAAATTATTTGATTCTTTAACTTGTGAAAAATATTCACAAGCTTTATTATAAGACATAATAACATCATCGTTATAATCTGATGTACTAAAAAAGCTAATTCTCAAGTTTTCATTTTTATCTTTAAAAAAGACTATCCATTTTTTCAATTTATCTTCCCATATAATACCTCTTAACCATGGTTTTATACTATATGCAATTTTTGTTTCTTCAGAGATATTACTTAGTACATTTCTATTATATTCGAAATAATTTAATTCTTTATATATATCATCTAATTCCAAATTATTTTTCTCTTTTATAAAATTGGATATATCATAAATATTTTCATTATATTCTCTTTTTTGTTTGTTTAGATATTCCATACAATCTATAAATGATTTATAAATTCCATCTTCAAAGGAATATATTTTCTTTTCATTATCTTTATAAGATACAACAAAATGAAGATTTTGTAAGTCGTATGATATTTCAGGAATATGTGGAAATTTATTTAATTCTTTTGACAGATAAAATATAAAAGAATTTGTTCGAATTTTTATACAATATTTATATCCAATATCAATACCTTCTTTTTTTTTTATATGAATATTTTTTGTAATTTCATTGCCTTTATTATCCCATAATTTACACGTCCACATTTTTTTTAACAAATTCCATTGAATACCTTTTTTCCAAGGACACAATTGAAAAGCAATATCATTAAATTCATTTATAGATGTATTTATTTCTTTATTAATTTCGTTATTTGTTTTGTTTAATATATAATCATTTTCGTTATTAATTATTTGTTCATTTTCATCATTACTGTTTGATGTATTATTATCCGTATTCATATTATTATATATATTCTCACTATAATCATCTCTTTCTTCTTTCTCCTTTTCTTCAGAATCATTTGAATTTTTTTCACCACTTATAATATCTTTATTTGTAACTTCTGAATTATTTGATATATCGTCATTTTTATTAGTATCTTCAATTTTGTCATTGTCTCCTTCACCTATCATTCCATTATTTACAGTAATATCTTCATTTAGTTTATTTTGCTTCATGTTTTTTTTCTTTTTTTGTTTTTTATTAAATGTTCCTTCATTATACGCCTCTGATACACTGTGTTTTTTTTTTTCACCATTTTGATCTTTTTCTTCACCATCGTCAACTTCTAAGTTGACTGTCAAATATTCATCATAATTAATAGAATCCTCTGAACCCTTATTAATAATTTTATATATATTTTTAACATAATTTTCCTTTTTCATCATATTATTATAAGAATAATTCATGCATTGATTATTAAAATTGATTAAATTAAATTTATCATTCATAGTCATATTTTTTAAGATATTTATGCCTTTTATTATTTTTTCATTATTATCTACACTATTATTATTAAGTATATTTCTTATCATTTGATTCAAATTTAACATATTCTCATGATTCACGTTTTCATTAAGTTGACTTCTTTTTATTTCTTCATTCTTATGATGTTCGTTATGTGCATAATACTTCATATTATTATTATTCTTATTATTATATAAAATGTTATTCATACTATTCATATTATTATCTTTTTCTTTTTTTCCTGCCAAATGATACATGTTAAATTCATTTAAATTTTTAGATAGTGTTTCACCATTATCTAACACCCCCTCAGCTAATTTCTTGTATGTTTCGTTATCTCCTATATTTGAATAATTACTCTTTTTACTATTGATACGTTTGCGATATTCATCAAATGACAAGGCATCAAAATGTTCATCGCCAAAAGGGATCACATTATTATTATTATTATTATTATTATTATTATTATTATTGCTATTATTATTATTATTGCTATTATTATTATTATTGCTATTATTATTATTATTATTGCTATTATTATTATTATTATTGCTAATATTATTATTATTAATATTATTATTATTATTATTATTGCTATTATTATTATTATTGCTAATATTATTATTACTAATATTATTATTACTAATATTATTATTATTGTTGTTGTTAAAAGTATTTATATTATTATTATTCACTAAGTTCGTATCGAGCCTTTTGTTCATATTTATAATTTGATCATCTCCTTTTTGTTCAAGCATATTATTCTTTAATTTTCTTTTTTTTTCTCTTTTTTCAAAAAGATCTTCTTCATTTGATAATTTGTTCATAGTACTTTGCTTCATTACACTATTCAAAAGATTGATATGTACACTTTTATCCTCATTGGTTAAATATTTTCCATTCAACAATTGATATATATTATTTTCTGCTTCATCATGAAAAGGTTTAAAATAATTAGTATTTGTAATATTTCTATTTTTTGACACATCGTTATTATTTACACCTTTTTTATCATTTAAAGAAAACATTCCTTCATTTTCTAATATATTAAAATTTGAATCATTTAAAATATCATAAGCATTATTATTTTGCATAGTAGAATATTTATTCAAATTTTTAGAATTTAATAAAAATTCCTCATCCTGTTTATTAAAAGGAGAATTATCTATTTTTAATCTTTTAATACCATTCAATACTTTTATATCGTTGGTACTTAAATAAGACGAACTGTCATTTAAAAACATTGTATCTTCTTTTCTCATATTTTCTAATTCTTCTAATTTTTTATTAATATTATTATGGTTTATATTTGGTTTTTGCTTTTCATGAATTAAATTATTCATCATATTTTCATTATTAAGAATATCGTTCAAAGGCAATTCTGACTTTTGATTATTCATTAAAAAATTTGTTTGCCCTGAATTAATTAACTTACTAATTTTGTTTTTACGTATTTTAAAATAATTCAAATCTCCACACATATTATTATGTTCACTGGAATTATTATATATATTCAAATTATGATTATCAATTAAATTATTATTATCAAGTATATTATTATTATTATTATTATTATTATTGTTATCATTCATATTATTATTATCATTCATATTATTATTATTATTATTATTATTATTATTATTATTATTATCATTCATATTATTATTATTATTATTATCATTAAAATTATTTAACAAATCTCCTTGTAATTCTCTAGAATGCTCTTGTTTATTAATATTTTTACATAACTTTTCCTGATTACATATATTAAGCTTATTGATACAATGGACAGCCATTTCGTAGGCATTATTGTATCCATATATATCTACAGGAAATTTATTAACGAGGACCTTGTTGTCATAATCATATGTTACAACCCACTCTTTTTGAATGGAGTCATAAGAAAGGTATTTGAAAATAAGTTTATTTTTCCCCTGAATATCTAAAAAGGCCAATATAAAAAATAAACCAACATAAATAAATAAATAAATAAATAAATAAAAATATATAAGTACATATATATATATATATATATAAGTATATATTTATGTTTGCGTTTTATGTTTACCTTTAAAGTCATTGGGTATTTGCGAGTTAAGGTTCAACAAATTCAAGTGAGACGTTTTAGCTTCACCCTGATGTTTTTTTAAGTGCCCTACATTAGCTGTCTCAAAATTTTTCCTATGTTGAATGGCTAACCGACGTGCTTCTTCAAATCCAAATTTATATACTGGGAAATATCTGTTAATACATCTGCCATTAATACATATACCAGATAGCCATCTATTTTGTGACTTATCAAATCTAACCCCAACAACATGAGGTAATTTTTCAGCCATTTTTGCATAATTTATTTCGTTATTATTAGGTACATGTCTACTACGATTATTACTACTAGACGTATTACAATTATTCTTATTAGATCCATTTGCGCTTACACTATCTTTTTTATTTTTATTATTATTATCTAATTTATTGGTATTTTCATTTTTTATATGTACTAATGATCCACTTTTTTTCTTATCTTTACTTTTATGAATATATTCATCATCGTTATTTATATGTTCCTCATCTTTTCTTTTATTATTCATATTAGGAAATGTACTATCTATTTGATCATTATATGAATTATCATTGCTAATAATACTATTATGACTAACATTATTATTCATGTCATTAGTCATGTCTTCAATATTATCATTATTTTCATTATTATTATCATCATTAATATTTCCATCTTCTATATTTACAAGATTTGTGTTTTCATTCTCATTTTCATCTTCATCTATTATATTATTTTCATTCATATCATCATTCATATTATTATCATTATTTTCGTCATACAAATGATTTTCATTAATTTCTTCATTGTCTTCATTGATATTATTCATATACTCGTCACTATAAATAATATTTTTATGATGCATAATATTTTTACTGTGTTTATTATTTTTATTATTAAGGCTATATTTCTTAGTATAAGATGATGTAACATCTTTTGATTTACTAGAACTACCCTCACTTTTCTTGCCACCACTTAATCTACTTTTAGAATCTTCTATACTTATATCATTACTATAATCACTATTATAATATAAAGAATTCATAGTTTTTTTTCTTCTCGTTCTTAACTGTCTTTTGTTTGCATCACTCATCATTGTCAACTTTTTTGTATTATTTATTATAAACGTATAAATATATAGAAATATATATTATATATATTAATAAATAATACAAAATATTATTACCATATATATTTAAATATATGTTACAAAATAATATTTTATGGATAATTATTACATATAAAAATATATATAAAAAAATTAAAAAAAAAACTAAATAAATATATAAATATATAAATATATATATATATATATATATATTATTGTATTAATAATGTAGCTGTATTTTTTGGAAAACAAATTCAAATAAAAAAAAAAAAAAAAATTTCTACATACATATATAATAAATATATTTACATACAAAAATATATATATATATATAATTATTTGTTTTTATTTATTTATTTATTTATTTATAATATTTATGTTTTCCTAATATATTCTTTATATGCATATAAAAAAAAAAAAAAAAAAAAAAAAAAAAAAAAATCCTATTAAATTTCCAGCTATACAAATATATATATTACTGTCACAAAATAATGATTTTTTTTTTTTTTTTATTTGGTACCTTTTATTTATGATTTTATAAATTTTTATGTTTAAAATTCTTCTTTTTCTTTTTCTTTATCTCTCTTTTTTTTTTTTTATTAACTTTTTTTGGGAGTTGTCACTAAATAATATATATGTGAATAAATTTATATATATTAAATACTAAAACATATGAAAAAAAAAAAAAAAAATAAAATAAAATATAATAAAATATATAAAATGACCATAAATATAAATGTATACATATATATTATAATAATAATATGTTGTAAATATTTCTTCTTATATGTATAATCAAAAAATATATCTGTACAAATTATGTAGATGAATTATAAATTCATTGTGTACTACTTTTTTATAAAGGTATCCATTCGTAAATTATTTCAAACTTATTATATATATATATATATATATATAATATTATATATAATACATTAAAATATAAATTGTATATGTATAAAAATATATATAAATATATATTCTTTTTTTTTTTTTTTTAAATAATTAAATATATATATTATATATATATATATATATATATGGAAAAGTATTTAGTACTGTAAAAATATATAGTTATAAATATATATATATAATTATATAGAATAATATTTTCTTTTTATTTAAAGTAGTGTCAAAATTTTATATATTATATGCATGTAAAACATATTAAAATTATGTATATATTCAATGGCTTTTTTTTTTTTTTTTTCATGTGTACTACTTTTTATAAAAAATATTGTTAAAAGAATTTTATATGGAATATAAGATCATATAAAATAATTAAGGGGGCAAAAAAAAATAAAAATAAAATAAAATAAGAAAATATATATATTATATAAATACATATATAAAAATATACATATATATATAATAATAAATATTTTATTTTCTCTTAAATTTATAAACTTACACAAACATAAATATCTTTTAAAAAATTAATCTATAATGATCTATTTTATTAATGACAACTAAATTTTCTATATATATTTTAATATAGATATATATGAATAATTTTTTTTTTTTTTCTTACAACACTTAGAGAAGAAAAAAAAAAGAAAAGAAAAAATGTACACAAAAATGGGAAGAAAAAAGAAAAGAAAAGAAAAAAAAAAAAAAAAAAAAGGAAAGAAAAATAAACATATATAATATAATATAATCAAATATAATAATTTAAAGGTACTCTTAATCTTATACAGTATTATACGAAGAATTAATCATATATATATATATATATATATAATGTTGATCCATAAAATATAATATATATATATTATAGATCCAAAAAAGGTATATATACATAATATAGATCAAAAAAATGCATATATATTGTAGATCCCAAAAAAAAGTATACATATTGTAGATCCAAAAAATTGGTATACATATTATAGATCCATAATATATACATATATATATATATATATATATATATTTATCAGTGTGACACAAGATATTTTATTACAAATTATTCAAAACATTTCGTATTTATAAATAAAAATGTAACAAATAAAATTATAGAAATATTATATACATACATATATATATATATATATATATATATATATATATATATAATAATATTATATTTTTATATAAATATTTAAATTATATTATGTATATAAACATAATTGATAGTATCAACTCAATTTTCAAATATAATCATAAATAACAAAAAATTATATATGTATATTATAAAAAATCACATTATATCTCTTCTTTTAAATCTTTTTAAAAAAAAAAAAAAAAAGAGAAAAAATAGAAACACATATTTGTATATAAATATATATATTATTATATATAATTATTTATTTTCCATATTAAAATATATATTTTCTTTGAAACTACATAGAAAAAAAAAAAAAAAAAAAAAAATTAATATATAAAGGGAAATATATGGATTTACCTAAAAAATACTATTATAAATAATATTATAAATGAATATATATTTTTCCTTTTTTTATTAACATGTAAAAATATATATATATATATATTTACCACTTGAATATATATATATATATTATATTGTGTACATTTATTATTTTATTTTTTTTTTTTTATCTTTTAGTTATTTTTGTTCTCAAAAAAAAAAAAAAATTAATAATATATAAATAAATAAATACATATATACATATATAATTATGGTTTAATATGAAGAAACATTTATATTTTTATTTGTTTGAAAATAACATATAAAAAAAAAAATTGTTCTTTTATATATATAAAAACATAATTAAACTCTTATATATATATATATATATGTTGTAAAAATGTAAAAAAGAATTTATATTATGTAACATACGTAAATTATGTAAAATAAATAAATATATATATATTGAAAAAAAAAGTAAATTACAACACGTCAATTTAACATATATATATATATATATATGTATAAAAAAGAAATGCAATTGTTAGAACTATGTTTTTGTTCTTTATGCACAAAACTATTTTTCCATCACTTTTGTATAAATGAAATATATATATATTTATTCTCATTCATATTTTGTAGATACAAAAATATTATTTTAACAACTGAGTTAAAATATATATGTATATATATATATATATAATATATAATATATGTATATCGGTGTATCAATATGTAGGTACGTAAATATAGATAATAAATATTTTTATAAAATTTATTACATACTCAGGATAAATATAACTATAAATAAATAAATATATATATATATACATATATTTATTTATTCACATATAGATAAACGTATTCTCTGAATAAATAATATAAAAATTAATAATATTATAATATATACGTATCAAATATAATGTTTTCCAATATATATATTATTTTTTTTTTTTTATTATAATTTTATTTTTTTTTTTTATTTCAGGAAAAAAAATACATTTCCCCCTTTTTATATATTATACATTATATTTCTTATTTTCTATTATATATTAATATAAACATATACACCTTCCTTGAATTTTACATGCAAAAAATTAATAAAATATAATACCTTTCTAATGAAAATGTACATATATATTTATATATATATATATATAAGAAAAAAGAAAAAAAAAAAAGTACAATATAAAAAAAATATATTATATATATATAATAATAATAAATTATATTTTTCTATTATTTTATATAAAAGGAGTATTTTCTGTAATTTCAAAAAAAATAAATTAAAAAATAACGACTATATATATATATTTTAATTATTTCTATTATATTCTTCCATGTAAATTAGAATAAAAATATATGCATAAATATATATATATATATATATGTATTAACAGAAAACTGTGGAAATAAGTAATATATATATATATAATATTTTGAGGTTAAATATTATGTACATATATATTGTATATTATATGTATATATAGGGAAGAAATTTTTATTATATAAAAATAAAAACTAATATATATACAAGAAATTTGTATTTTATGTAATTATATATATGTATATAAACATACTTTCAATTTTAATCTGCACGTATTATCTTATATATTCTCATTAAAATATATATATATATATATATATATATATATATATATATATATACAAAATAATATTAATAAAATAAATGTATTTATATAATAATATATTTTATTATATCGTATATAATCATATATAAATACATGTATATTTCTATATTTTATTATTATTATTATTTTTTTTTTTTATTATTTTTTTTCTTTTTTTCTTTTTTTATTTTCTTTGTTCTTTTATATTACAACTCGTTACGCGTTGTAAATTTGTAACTTTAATGTAACACATATATAGATCAAAATTTTTAAGGAAAGAAAAAAAAAAATACAAAATATAAAATAATGCACATATATGTAATATATATATAGAGTCAATTATAAAAAAAGGATAATTAATAAGCATATATTTTCATATATATATATATATATATATATATATATATATATATATATATGTATATATGTGCATATGTAATATTATTTGTATGTACAGATAAAAATCCTTAAAAAAAAATGCATTTACGCATATATATATATATATATATATATATATATATATATTTATTTATTTATTTATTTATTTATTTATTTATATATTTATATATTTATATTTATGTACTTATTTATTTTGCATAATATGAATTATATTTTATTCTATATAAACTTATATGTAACTATTTGTTCTTAATAATATGTAAAATATAAGTCGTTTTCTTTACAACAATTTTATAACATGGCTTATTAATAATTTATATATAATAATTAATAACAGATATTTAAATATATAATAAGTATATGAATGAAATCTTTTTTTTTCATTAAATATAATATATATATATGTATTATATACATAGAACAGTGCTATTTTATTTTACTTAATATTTTTTTGTATTTTATATGTATAATTCTAGAATATATTTAGAATATAAAAAGAAAAATAAAATAATTTCATAAGTCTCTCTATATATATATATATATATATATTCATAATTAATAATATTACACTGATATATAAATAATATTAATATATTTAATATTAACATTATCTGTATGTATATCCTTTTTATTATGTAGATTAAAATGTCACACGCTCTTACTATATGTAAAAAAAAAAAAAAAAATAATAAAAAGAATTATAAAGTAATAAAATATATATCTCTTTCAGTTTGTATCTACATATATTAAGCTGTCATAAAAATAGTATATAAATAATACATTCATAATTTATTAATATATTTTATTAAATTTTTGATGCATATTATAATTAGGTGACAGATATGTAAATATTAAAAATACGTTCATTTCAAAAGGGAAAAGAAAATATGCATTTTATGTAATATGTAATTTCTAAATATTTATTTATTTTTATATTTTATATAAAATGTATTTATTATAATAAAGCATATAATATTAATAACATGAGCATAAATGTACTATAAATATATAATAATATAAATGTATGTATAATTTTTCTTTTTATATGTATGTGTTATATAATGATCGGGGTAATAAACTATAAGACAAAAAATTGTATTATCATATTTATATATATTTAATAAAAATATTTTTTATATACAAAAGGATTTATCAAAATATTATATATGTATTTATATATTTATTTATTTTTATTTCTTTTCTTTTTTGTAATATTATGTTACTATATGTATAATGTAATAATATATATATATATATATATATATATATATATTTATTTAAAAAAGTATATAATTTTCAGTATATATATATATATAAAAACACAATTTAGAAAATTATTTTATATAACAAGTGTGCAAAAATGTAAAAATGTAAAAATATAGAAGAATAAAAAAATAAACATATTTCATTCCACAATTTTTTTTTATTTTAAATTTAAATAGTAAAAAAAAAAAATGAAATAAGACAATATCCAATTATATACTTTAAAATAGTTCTACACATATAAGTAAAAAAAAGTACATAACAATAAAAATAGGCAATATCACGGTTCAAAATATATTCAAAAAAAAAAAAATAAACAGTATTTTATTATATAACAAAGAATTATCACGAGGACAAAATTTTATTTATAAAAAAATAATATTATAAATATATTTATAAATGTATACATATTCATTTAAATATTTATTAAATATATAAAATGATAAAGACAATATAAGATACGTCACATATTTCAATCTTGCACTATATAAATATGAATTAATATATTAATATGTATAAATATATATAAGCATACAATAATATATATTTTATTATTGACAGATAAATAAATATAAATATATATATGTATAACTTTGAATATATATATAAAAACAAGACATTAAATTAAAATAATTTTAAATAAAAATATTCCATGTAATTATACATTTGTGTATATGTAAATTTTACTATACATTTATATATATATATATATATATATAAGTTCATTTAAATTATTATCTTTTTTTTTTTTTTCAATCTTTATAATTTGAATAAAATACTTATAAAATATTTATGTATCTTAAAAAAAAGGAAACATATAAAATAAACAAGTACAAAATATTATATTTCTTTTAGATATATATATTTTTTTATTTTTTGCGTATGTTCTTTGTTATATATTTAGATAAAGCAAATTCATTTGTATTCTTATGTATCATATAAATATTAAATAATGTATATTTAAAAAAAAAAAAAAAAAAAATCCATAAATATATGTATAAATATATATATAATGTAAATATTTCGCAATATTTCAAAGTACAGATTCAGGTATACACAGTTGCCAATAGAAGGAAAAAAAAAAAAAAAAATTAAAAAATTAAATTATATATATTTTCTAATTACATAAATTAAATTACTTTTATATTGAATGAAATATATGTGTATTCTTATATAATAAAGGAAAAGAAAAAAAAAAAAAAAACGTAATTAAGACATATATATATATATATATATATATATATTTTGGTACATAAAAAACAAGGCAAATATTTGATACCATTTAAAAGTAGTATATGTAGAATTTTTTAAAGAATAAAAAAAATTAATAAAAAATTATTATATGCTATATGCAACTATTTTATTATTTTATTGTATATACGATACATATCTGTGCGTATTTATATATATGAGACAAATATAAAATTACATAAACATATTATACATATATATATATATATAATAATAAATGTTCACATTTTTTTTTTTTTTTTTTTCTTTCTTTTTATTAAATTATAATATAAATATATAAACGCATAAACTATTCTTACGCTCTAGAAAATTACAAAATATATTTAAAAAAAGCTTTTGATGAATATTTATTTTTATGTGTGATTATATATATATATATATATATATTAACACATGTTATGTATATATAGTATAGAGCATATTATAAAGGTCATATACATTTCTTTACGAATATCAAAAATGCCATTTCAAAATTCTTATTAAAAAATTATACTTGTTCTATAAAGAAAATAATAAAATACTACAAATAATATCATTAATGTGGAAAGGTTAGTATTACATATTATGTATAAAATGTTTATATATATATATATATATATATATTACTTGGTTTTATATATATATATTAAGGTTTTAATATTTTTCTATAAAATATAAATACCATTTTTCAAAAATAACTATAAGTTTTATATAAATAAATAACATATTATATTATGTAATGAATA
>LT990240.1:1429655-1477155 GCA_900257145.2 Plasmodium billcollinsi
AGTGTAATAATTATTATTTCATAAACACATTATTCTATTATAACCACATATGTATAATATTATAAATTTTTTAAATAATCATATATATATATATATATATATATATATATATATATATATATAGTTATTATATATTTGAAAAAATAAAATAATTAAAAAATAGTTACATTTTATTTATTTTGTTATATATATAATTTCTATATAAAATTAATATATTCGAATACACAATAATTAAAATAGTAAGGATAAAATAATTTAACAAAAAAAAAAAAAAAAAAAGAAGTTTCTAGCAGTTGCATTTTTATTTTATTTTATTTTTTTTGTTTTTTTATAGGAGGTTTATATGAATTTTTTTTTTTTTTTACAATAATATATATTAATTATAATACAAGAGAATATATATAAGTTGTGAATTATATATATTTTTTTTTCAAGTTTACAGAAAAAAATATATATAGGAAAAAGTGTTTTTTTTTACAAATTTCAAATTTCAATTTTTTTTATTTTTTTGGAATATATTATAAAATCAATGTTATATTGAAATATACAAGTTTTTTTGAACATTTAAAAAATAAAAATTCATATACATATTGAAAGAAAAAAAAAATATATATATATATATATATATATATTTATATTTATAATATCTTTTTTGTTACATAATTTTAAAATATTTAGTATTCATATGTTTATATATATAATTTTTTGAAGTCATTATATGGTAATATCTTTTAATTATAACAAATTAATATATACACTTTTTTATATTGAATGATAGAATATAATAGAAAGAAGAAAAGATGTTACCTAATTTTTTTTGAATAAGAATGTGCTTATATAAAATTATGTTGGTTTTATATATTCTATTAATGACCTTTGGATATATTAATAAAATATATAATATATTTAAATAAAATGTAATAATATATATATATATAATTTTGACCTTACATATTTTTTATATATATTTCGAAAAAAAAAATGTGTGAATAAGAAATACATTATTATTTTTTTTTTTTTTTACAATATACACTTCAATATTATATTATATATATATATATATATTTATAATATGTAAATTAATATATAATTATATTTATATATATATTATATTTAAGTGTATATTCTAAATAAAGGTACACCAAAATAATTAAAGAAAAAAATATTATTTTAGTTAAAAATTATTTATTACAACTTGCATAAAAGAAGAAACATGCATGCATTGGTATCTTTTACTTATTAAATATTTTATATTTTCATACTATTCTAAGGATATAAAAATATGAACTGAAATTATTATCATATAGTAAATAAATAGTTCAGTTATTTTTACGAAATAATCTATTCAAAAGAAAAGTACTAGCATGTGCATTGTTTTTCCTTGTATATAAAATTTGGCGATTTCTTTTTTGTAGGTTTATATATATTTTAAAAAAATATATTTTATTTTTATATGATAAATAAAAAATATAAGTATTATAAATTTTAAGTTGCTAAATGAATTTTTAATACTCTTATATGCAAGAAACATAAAGTTTGTTTAATTCATACATTATATATTTGTATTATTAAAATAATTTTTAAGGTATAAATTTATACAATATAATATAATAAATATATATATATATATTTATATATGTGGAATAATACAATACAACGAATTTATCATCCATTTTGCATATCCATGTGGTATTTTAATCATTTTTATATTAAGAAATATATATATATATATATATATATATATATATATATATATATATTAATGAAATATAAACACTCTTATAACTTCATAGTAAATGAATATAAAATATATAAACTTAAAATAATATATCATGTACTTATATAGAATTGTGCACAGCGAATATTCTATTTTTTTTTTTTTTTTTTTTTATAAAAATTTTATATAAATATTAATATATATATTATTAATTACTGAATAACTGAATAAATAAAAATCTTTAGTAGTACATTATAAAAAACTATTAAATCTAAATATAAAACCTCTATTCACAAAAAAAAAAAAAAAAAAAGGATGATAAAAAGTATATATTCTTTTAATTTTTTTTATTTGTAGATTTTGTTTTACAACAACTTGTTCATTTTTAATAAAAAAATAAAATATATAGAAGTAAGAGTAGAAATTGCACTTTTTATTTGAATAAGAAATATGTATATATATATGTTAAAGAGTTTACACATTTCTACCTTGATATTTTAATTTTTATCCATAACAAATAATGTTATTATGTATAATATTTTAAGAATATAAAAATATAATTGTATTTGCGTTTTTCATATATATGCCATAATCTTTACACAAAAAAATATAATTTAAATTTTTATTAATGATTGAAATTTTATGGTATATTATAAATAACTCTTTTTATAATATATATATATATATATATATATATATATATATACATACATATGTTCATATGAAATTGTTCAGGATGTAATTATATAATTATTCTAAGAAAAAATTCTCTACAGGTCAGAAAAAAAGTTCTTTCCTTAAAATGATTATAATAAACAGTATTGTCATTTATTTATTTTTTCACTACACAAATACACACAAAAATATATGTGCATGATTATAATTGTAATGTATATTTTTCTATGAATAAGATTAAAACGATAGATAAATGAATATATATATATATATACTTGTTTATGTTCAATAATACAAAATAAATGTAGAAGAATATATATTATATTACGCAGATGTTTATTCATATATGGCATAATAAACATTCCATAAATATAAACTGGCTTATTTTAAAAAACTTTTATTTTCCAATGTATATATTACTGTTCAAAAAAATTAACGGTTGAGCAAAGTTTTATGATATAAAGAAATAATATCGTAATGTAAAAAAAAATAAAATGAATAAAATTGTACTTAATAATATTTTAAATTATGAAGATATATATATATATATATATTTCTTTTTTATAATATTTAATTTGTATGATACAATACCTTTTTTTTTTTTTTCTTCTTTTTCTTTTTCATTTCCTCTCTTGTTATTAAATATCATTATATATAAATTTATAACTTTGTATTTTTTTGTTCAGATAATTTGCTTTTATTTATAGTTTCCTTATGTATAGCTTTCTCAAGAGCTATGAAAAATTCTTCAAGAGAAATTAAGACCTTGTCCTGATTGTTATTTGTGCAATTATAAAATCGTAAGGTCTGTAAAATTAAATTCCAGTGATAAGATAATAATATATAATAAAATATTCTAAATAAATAATTAATACCAACTGGTTACTATGTATATATATATATATATATATATACAGCGTGTGTATGAATATGTTTATTTCTTTCTTAGTTTATTACGGCTTGGCAAAAATAAGCATAAGCTTGAAAAGGTATTCTTCTCAAACACCTTCCGCTGAAACCTTCACTCAGTTTAGCGCATTTTAGTAATGTATATCCATTGCTATTAATAAATAAGAGAAAAAAGAAAAAAAAGAAAAAAAAGAAAAAAAAAAAGAAAAACAAATAATTTTATATTATTTCTGTAAATATAATAGTCTGTTAATTTTTTCCTTTTTTTTTTTTCTTCTTTAATTTTTATTACATGTATTCTTCTTTATCATCATCCTTATAACTCTAATAAATTGAAAAGTATATGTATTTTATTTTTTCTTAAATAAAAATATTAAAAAATATATATTTTTATTTATTCTTTTTGTTTTCGTACGTTTGTTAATTTTTTTGCTCGTTCATAATTTGGTATTTTTGTTGATAAACGAATAATTTCTTTTTCTATCTATAACAAAAAAAAAAAAAATAGAACAACACAAAAGGTTAGTACATGAAATATATATATATATATATATATATATATATATATTTTATACTTAATGTTATTTCATATTATATCTACTTATTATTTTAATAAAGAAGAATTTACCAATTCATCTATGCAGTTTTTATATATTTCATATATACATTCTTCATTGGGGAGCCCAATAAATTGCTTTAAATCAACTCTGTCAATGAAGGCTTCATCAATCATTTCTGGTAAATATTATAAGAATTATAAAAAAAATTTATATGTTACTATATATTCATATGATAATATATAATATATATATGTATGTATGTATTATATTGTTGTTGTTTTTTGTTTTTTACAATTTCTTCTCTTAATATTATATGTATACCAGAAATATTTGATGTGGTTAATATTAATGTATTGTGGTAATATTTTAATGAATCTATTTGTGTAAGCAATGTATTAACTACTCTTACAGTATCTGAAGGATCTGTACTTTCAATAGATCTTTTTCTATCTGCTGACAGACTTTCTACTTCATCTATTAGTAAGCAAATAAAAATATCATTTTCTTCATATTCACTTATCATTCTTTTGATTTTATTAAATAACTTTAAAACTTGTTTCCCTGATTCGCTAAACCATTTTGAAAATAAAGTATGTGTGTTAAGTTCAATTAAAATTCCTAATATGAAAAAAAAAAAAAAAAAAATATAATATGCAGAAAATTATTAATGTGTTGTTTGTATTAGAGAAAGAAATAATAAGAATTAATAAATATTGTTTAACAATAATCTTTATATATATATATATATATATATATATATTTATTTATTTATATTTATATTTATGTGTGTGTATATATTATGTATGAGTTGATATTACCTGTTGTATATATATTCGATAAGCGTATACATACTTTATTAGCCAAGGCTTTGCATAGAGAGGTTTTTCCGGTTCCAGGTGGTCCATATAATAATACTAAATGATTATAATTAATCATATTACAATCTACTTTCTTTGTTGAAAATAACATTAATGCTGATACATATTCTAATAAATCTCTTTTAATATTCTCTTCATAATATAAACTATCCCATAATTTATGAAAACGCAAATGAGGTAATATATATTGTATGTAGGTAGGTACATCATTTTTTTCCTTTTCTCCTATTTGTTCTTGATCTTCTTCATATTCACTAACATCATTAAATTTTTCTTCCATATGTTCTTCATTTTTGTAATATGTTACTACATGTACAACACAAAAGAAGTTTGGTAAAATTATAGGATCTTCTTCTATAGAAGATATAGATTTTTCTCCTATAATAGGTACTGTAAATAATAAATTTGATTCTTGATATATATTTTTTTTTTCTTTCCCAATTAGATCATTAGAAAAATTTGATGTGTGTACAATATTTTGTGAAAGAGCTAAGGAACTTACTAAAGATTTTTTTTTCTTATTTTCATCTGCAATTTTCACTGGAGTAGTCTTTTTTCTTTTTCTTTTTTCATCATACATATTATTATTACTAATAATATTATTTGATATATCATTATCCTGTCTAGAACAGTTTATATTACAACTATTTAAGTCATAGAATGTATTTAATTCATATACTGAATAGTGTGATGGATATAATTTTTTACAACTATTATTATCAATATGTTCCAAGGTATCTATATGATTATCATTATATATATTATTCTTATTATCAATAGTTTTATCATTTTCTAAGTTATCATCATTTCCTTTGATATCTATAATATCGGTACTATTAGAATTATTATTTTTTTTACAACTTTTATAATTTTTAAAATCTTCATTGTACTCTTTAACTATTTTTATAGGTATAGCAGGTTCAATAACAATATAGTCACAATATTTTTTTAATTTTTCACAAACAATTTTAGATGGATCATGTCTTCCTAAGGTTATTGTAATACCTAAGGAAAATAACCATTTCTGTGCAGCCATTTTTATCATTTCGCTCGATACATCGATTTCATTTTTCAGACATATTTCGCAGCATAAAGGTATCCTTCTCTCTTCATTTGAACTCATCAGATGAATATTAAAATATATAATCAATTACAAAAAGAATTAAATATATAACATAAATATGTTAAAAATAAAAAAAATACATACACACATATATATATATATATGTATTTATATATATATATATATATGTATCAATTTAGGGGGACAGGATTAATGCTAATTTCGCTTCTATTTGCTTTCCATATTTTATTTTGTAAATCATTACTTTTATAACAATATATAAAATTAATATACATTTAAAATAAATTTCACGATGCTTGATATTACATATATGGACATTTTAATATATAGAAAATAACATTATTTTTAAATTCAGTATATGAATACCTACAAAACATGTACATACGCTTCTCAAATAAAAAAAAAAAAAAAAAAAAAAGAAAAAAAAAAAACATTAAGAATAATTCTTTAGATATGAACAAAATTATTATGTTGCATATATTATTGATTAATATATAATAAATTAGTTTATTTTAACACACCAAAAATGGTACTGATTGATATAATTTTTAAGACATAAGAAAAATATTTATAAAATAATAATATAATATTATTATTTAATTATATGTTATAATTTTAATAAATGTTATAGATTTTTTTTTTTATTTTTTAATAACACTACATATATATAGATGAATTTTCTATATTGTCATAAAGAAAAATTCATCTTTAAAGTATAAGAAATATTTTCTCATTTCTCAATTCTAATATTGTATTGTTAAAATATATTTATTAATTTCTTTTACTATTTAAGAGTATAATATAACAAAAATTGTATGTATATATATATATATATATATATATATATATATATATGTTTGAATAAATATTCTTTTATTGTTTATACATTTTTGTAACATTTGAATCAAATGCTTTATTCAAGAAAATATTCCATCAGCCAATAAAAGAAAAAAAAAAAAAAATTTATAAAAAGCTACAAAAATGCTATTCAAGGAGTAAAATATATAATATATTTTTTTTTTTTGAGATCCAAAATATGATGTTATATATTTTGTATATATATTAATTTTGATTTTCCGTTACATGCAATTTCGATTAACCCTTTTTTCTTCTTTTTCATTATGCATATTATATGGAAAGACAATAAAATTTATTTTAAATCATATATATAATAGACATGCTTTATTTTAAAAATATATATAAAATTAAAATATAAAAGGATAAAAATTAATTTAACAAAAATATTACAATTTTTTAATATTTATATATTTTTTACATATACATTTGGAAAATAAAATCTAAACATATATTCTGACATTCATAAGAGAATCATTTATTTAATTTTTTTTTTTTTTTTTTTTGTTCTGTTGTAAATCTGATATATATATATATATATATATATATATATATATATATATATATATATATATATATATTATGTATATGTATTTATATTTACATTTTAATTAACATGTATTTATATTTTTTTTATCGTATGCTAATTTTGAATCCTTCTCAACATCATATTTGTAAGGATAATAATTTTTTCTCATTTAAATTATTTTCACACTATCCTCATATTTATTTTAATCATTAACGAAAAGAAAATAATATTTAAAAGATCAAAGAAAAAAAAAAAAATAATATTAAATTAATAAATAAATAAATAAATATGCTGATATTATATATATATATATATATAAATTTTTGAAGACATGAAAGAAGGTTACGCACTTTCATCAACACAAGATATTGATAATCCAGAGAAAGCCCTTAGAAAAAAGAAAAACAGAAATCATTTTAAGGAGACTTATATTTGCCAAGATAAAAATAAAGAATGTAATAAGTATGTAGAAAAGAACTTTTTAGGTAATATATTTATAAGTAAGAAAATAAAAAATGAAGAATACATTTCTGAAGGTTCAAAAGAATTAAGTATGATATTAAATGATACACATACTTCGAATTGCTGTTTTAAAAATAATAAGCAAAATATATCAGAAATAACACAGCTTGATAAAAATATAAATATTATAAATTCAAAGGATCAACCATATTGTGATGATGAGGCAATTCTTTTATATAATACTAGTAGAATGTTTGAATCGAACACTAAATATTCTAAGAATGAAAAAAAAGAGAAAAATAATTCAAATATATCAAATGTCGACAGTTTTAAATATAATAATATAAATCAAAAGAATTCAGAAAATAATTCTTCTACTAATGGATCAGATATTTTCCAAAGTGTAAGATCTAGTAAAAGTTATAATTATATATTCACAAGTTTAAACCAGGAGAAAAAGAAAAACAAAAAAAATAAATTTATTAATAATTATAAAAATATTATTAATATGAAATGTAAACATATGAATATTATAGGAGATATAAAAAATCAACCTCTTGAAAAATATTCTGAAGGATTTATGAAAAAGGAAAAAATGGAAATAGCCAGCCTTTCCTTTAAATCACTTTCAGATGATGAAAAAAATTATTCATTTATACAAACGTATAATGATATAAATGAAAATATATATAAAAAGGAAAATAAGAAAAACATAAAATATAATAACAAACAAAATTATGATACCAAAAAAAAATTACAAAATTTCAAAGAACTCCCTACAAATTATTTATTATCCCAAAAGGATATCAAAAAAGGTTCAGTAACTAATAATGAAATATTAGAAAAAGAAAAATGTAAATATAAAAAAAATATGTCATATGTAAAAAATAATATGCTTCGTAAGAATATCATAAAAAAACAAAATACAATAAAAATAAATAAACGTAAAATGACGAATAGTATTTTTCAAAATGTTCATTTGAGAAATATACAAGAAAATGATACAATCAAAAAAATTTCAGAAAAAAATATAGAAAAATCGAATGAATCAATAGAAAAAAATAAATTACATGAATCATTAAAAAATATAAATAAATCAATTATTGGAAGATCATCAATATGTTCATATGGTAAATTGGAAAATCTAAAAAATAATTTTAGTCAAATTAAAAAAAATGTAAAAAATGCAAAACATAATATATATACCATCGATAAAAAATTAGAAAACTCATTAATGCTAAATAAATACAAATTAAATAACTTTTTACAAGATAAGAGAATATATGACTGTGTTAACAAATACAATACATTTTCATCATTCGAAAATTTACAAATAAATAACATAAAAGTGGTATCTTCCTTACATAAAAGTAAAAGTCAGAATATTACTGTAGTACCAAAGGAGAAAGATAGTAATGTATCAAATAATTTACATTTAGAAAAATATATATATAATCAACAAGATAATAAAAATATTAAATATATGTATAATTTGAAAGATTCATATTCTTTGAAAAAAGTAAATACCAAATCTATAGGAGTACAAATAAACGTTAAAAAAAAAACATTTAACAAAAAAACAAACACTGTGAATATATTTTATTTGGATAATGTAAATAGAAAAAAAATTCCAAAAATTAAATTTAAAACAATTACACAAACATATAACTATGATTTTGATGCAATAATAGTTAAAGATGGTCACATAATTTCAAGAAAAAAGGACCCATTAAAAGAATTGTTCCAAAATTTTTTTCAAAAGGTTTAATATATATTTATTGATATATTTATTTATAAACTTATATATTTATTTATAAACTTTTATATTTATTTATATATTTATTTATTTTTCTTGTGTTTCCATTAATTATTCTATACATATATATTATGGACTTGTTATATTAAAAAAATAATTATATATTATAACAAGATGGTACAAATTTTAAATATGTTAAAAATATTAAAAGGACTGTTCATTATAAATTGAAAAAAGTGAATTAATAATTTTCTGAAACTTATTTCTTGACAAAAAAAAAAATTAAATAAAATAAAATAAAAAAGTGAAATATTAACAATAACATATATAAATATAAATATATATCATATTAAATAAATAATATTTTTTTTTATGAGTACAAATAAAATGATTAACTAACTACACACATATTTAAGCTCCTTTTTTAGGTTTTCATTCATTTTTTTTATCGCTCAATATATGTAATATATCTTTTACTGTAGCAAATTTTTGAGCACATCGACCTTTTTGTTCACCATTATTTTTTTCCAAACTTTGAATATAATTCCATTGATCCATACTTACAAAGTGTACTTTTTTTCTTTTTAATAATTCAGTTATATCATTATCATAATATATTGTTGTAGTATTTAAAAAATTTAATATTTCAGTAATATTTTGTTTAGTATTAATAATATGGCTAGCTATATTGCCTTTAGCACCTGTTTGAAACCAGCCTGCTTTAAAAATTGCAAATTTTTTATTCAATATATCATCTTTATATTTATCAACGGATTTGTTATAAAAATCTAGGGAGAAATTATCTTTTTTAAAACCCGTAGCAAAAATGAGTAATGGTGTTTTAATATTTATTTTTTCATTATTTATATCATAACAATTCTTATTATTCTTGTGATTATTTTGAGATGAATATATGTCTTTATTTAATCCTAATTGTATTTCTTTCATATGATTATTAATATTGTGTATATTTCTAATTTCATGATAAAAAATAAATTGTATGATTTTATATTTATCATATAAAGTTGGATTTTTTTTTAGTTGTTCATAATTATCAACCATATCTAAAAATAATTTATTTTGTCTTTGTTTCATTTTATTTGTTTCATCATAATTTTTTATTTCAAAACATAAATCATAATTTTTTTTATCTAATATAACTTTCGTGTCTTTTAAGGAAAACAATTCTCTTAATTCACTATTAGTAAAAGAAGATTGCCAAAAACCTCTTCTACCAATTATATATATATGTTTGATATTATGTCGTCTTATTATTTTTAAATAATTAAAATTGATATCTGTTTTTATTAAATCATCATATGATTTTATCAAAATACGTGCTATATCTAAAGATACATTCCCATTTCCGATAATAATAGAATTGGAAAAATTTACATGTGTATTCAAATAAGTATCGATATTTTTACATCTTAAATCATCATAAAAATTATTATAAAAATAAATTAAATCCTTTGCATGAAATATTCCATTCTCTTTTTTATATTCTTCTTTAGGTAATGAACTATCAGAAGCTCCACAACAAAATATCACAGCATTATAATAATTTCTTAAGTCCTCAATTTGGATATCAATTCCAATATTTACATTACCAAAAAAGCGATATTTTTCTTTATTTGATAAAACAGGGTTAAATGTTTTATATATATTCTTTACACTTATATGATCAGGTGCTACACCATATCTTATTAATCCATAAGGATTTGGTAACTTATCAAAAATATCAACTTTTATATTTTCATTTTTTAAAAAATGTTTACAACAATATAAAGCTGAAGGACCCGAACCAATTATTCCTACTTTAAAATATTTTGAATCATTTGAAAAATAATACTTGTGCAAAAAATGCAAATTATATCTTTTCCTAATATCAAATTTTATTTTAATCTTATTTTTCGTTCTAAAAAATAAATTATCATAAAAAGGCATTCTCACTTTTAAATTTTATAAAAAATAAGGAAAGCAAAGAGAATTACATTTTATGAGGATAAACGATAGTATTTGACATATTTGGCAAAAATGTAATTAATAATATATTATTTACATCTGCGCAGAAATAATAGTTAAAAAAATATTTTTTCTAAATATTATATATTTAAAAATAGATATATATATATATATATATATATATATATATATATGTATATATTTTTTATATATTTCCCTTTTTTAAAAATTTGGATAAGCATTAATTTGTATACTGTAGGTCCATTAATTTAAAAAATGTACATTTTATTGTATAACCATCTCATTTATTGTAACATATATGTTTTTTTCTTTTTTAACAATTCTTTAAATATATTTCTTAACAATCAAAGAACAAAATGAAAAATAATATATAAAATATATACTCTGAAGAAGGATATAATAAGTATAATAAAAATATATTTTTAAAAAGGACTAAAAAAAAAAAATAAAAAAAAGTAAAAAAAAAATAAAATAAAACATTACATTTATTAAAAACAAATTAATAAAAACACATAGTTGTGTACACAATATTATATTTTAACATCTTAATTTTACACATAAATAAAATATATATATATATATATATATATATATATATTTATAACAATAAGAAAAAAACATATAATATATACATTTTTTTTATTTTGGGATAATCCATTACTTTTAATAATAAAAGTATTATATGGTTATACTAAAATTAGATAACTAGCTATTATTATTATTTATAATTTTTTTTTTTTTTTTTTTTTTTTTTTTTTTTGAGTTAATGAAATATTCGATTGGTAAATTAAACATATATATATTTTATGAGTTACATTATTTGCCACATCTTTGGAGTAAACTGAAGGGAAGGTGAAACTATGACTTGAAAATTTTCACTTTTTTTCAATATTTTGGTAATATCTATCCAGTTGTTATTAATATTTAAAAAATAAGAAATAGGAGGGAAATTAATTAAACCTACTTTTAAGGGTGTTATTGTTAAATTGATATTAAGAGAAGAATTTTTTGATATAAGAATAATTTTTTTTTGAAATCCATTTATGAGCCAATTATATTGGTTTTCTGAATTGTGCACATGATTATTATGTGTGCATATATAATATTTCATATATATATTTTCATTGATATTATTTGATATACTTATATTAATATTTATATTGGAATGTAGCATTCCTGTTTTGGGTATATTATAAGATACATTAATAGGTAATAAAAATTGAGGAATTAATGTATGAAATTTATACATATATTCCTTAATTGTTTCCTTTTCCAGAAGCTTTAAAATGGTTTGGTTTTTATATACATATGTTATATGTATATTACCTATTGTATTTTGATAATCTCTATAATTTATTGATGAATAATTATTTTCTATGTCATTATTATAATATACTTCAAATAGGAAGAAAATACTTGCTCCTCCTTTAAGAACTGTATTTATATGAACTTGATCAATGAAATAATTATCTTGTTCAAGATATGAAATATCATGATTTTCAAAAGAAATGACTTTGTCCTTATTTTTAACTTCACTGCACAAGGTAAAATTACTTTCATCTGACTGATCTATATCCATTTTTTCGTTTTCAATAGAATATGTGGTTTGATATTTTTTTTCATCATTATTTTTGTTTAAAAAAAAAATTTTGATATTTTTTATATGTGTATTTAAATTTTTTAAAATAGAAACATGTAAGTTTTTTAGATATATAGGATAATTATCATTATGCAATTTCATTATTAATTCATACATCATTCCGTTGTTTGATCGATATGTATTAATTCGATCATGAAAAATATTAACAAGGTTAAACGTTTTTTCTAAAAATATTTGATTATTTAAGTAGAGTTCACTTGATATATTATCTTCATTTTTAGGTTCATTTATTATATCTTCACGTACATGTTTATCATCATAATTTTTATTAAAATGATCAAATACTATTTCACCCATAAAATGAACGTTTAATAATTTAACTGTATCCGTGTTTCTTACTTTTCTTCTTATATTAGATAAGTTTATATTTATTATACTCTTTATGGTAATTTTATCAGAACGTAAATTGGGAATACAATATAAATTATTCATGTTATTATGATTTGTATGTAAAGTAGAAATATTATTGTTATTTTGTGTATATGTGGAATTATCATTTATTTGTTCATACTGACCTGTTAAATGTTCCATGTTTTTATTTTTCTCTAAATATTCAGGAACATTATAATGGTTCATTTTTTCTTTTTTTGATGGCATAAATGATATTATAGCATAGACTTTTTCAAAATGTTTATGATTTAATAATTCTTTATATTCATCAAAAAATGCTTGATTATTCCAAAGATAATAATTTGAGTGATCAATATGATTATTATAATTATTATTTGGAGACCTTGATACACTCTGAATCTTTTTTTTTTTTTCATTCAAATGATTAATATCATCTTCATTCAATATTTTAATTTGATCAATACATATATTGTCCTCTTCATTTTTTTCGATATAAAAAAGAATTGAATCTGTTGATGTGAAAAAATCATTCTTATAATAATTTGGATCGTCATCCATTTTATTGATCAAAACGTGAATATTTTTTTTATAAAAATCGTTGGGTATAAATTTATGATCTTCATTTCCTATATGATACATATTTATATCTGGAAATAAAAGTTGGTTTTGATATAAATTATTGTTATTGTAATTATTATTAATAACCAATTTGATATAATTCATGTTATCATAAATTAATGATGTGCTGTTTAGAAAACCAGCTAACATTTTACAATTTAATATGGAATTCAATGTTTCAATTTTAATATATAATGGACTTAATAATTGATTAATGAAAAAGTTGCTATAAAGACCATGATTATTACCAAGAGTAGTAGTATTAATTATACTATTGTTATTAGTTTTGTATTGATCAATTACTATAAAATTTGATATTATGAATTTACTATATGACTTTATAAATGGTTGAATTAAATTTTTATTTGGTATAACACCTATTTTGTGATACAAAGCAAAATTATTAATTACAAGAAAGACATATTTAACTTTATAATAAAAATGTTTCCAACTTATTTTTTTGGATTCCAAAAGGTTAATAATATTTAATTTGATATGATTCAATCCTTCTTTTACAATATACTTATCATAATGATCACTTTCATCTTTAAAGTGAACATACATAATATTTTTTTTTTTATTTTCTTTTTCAATAGATAATTGTAAAATAATTTCATCAATATATAAATTTTGAGTAAATGCAGAATAAATAAATAAATCTAATTTTTCTTCATATTGTACACATAATTTTTTAAGTCTCCTTGTATCTTTTTTGTAATGATTTTTTTTTTTTTTTTTTTTTTTGTTTCCAATATAACATTGATTATCTACTTTTTTTTTTAATTTAAAATTAAGTAATAATTCTATGTGTTCAATGTTTTTATTAAATACTTTACTACCACGACTTATATGATAGTTGTCATTATTACAATTCTTACTGTTATGTACTTTATCAATATTGCAATCATTATTATTATTAATATCATATGAACTGTTATCAGGTATATTTCCCCTTATATAACTTTCATCTTTTTCTTCTTTATGTACATTATCAAAAACCATATTTGACATAAATATGTACAAATTATAATTGGCTTGAATTAATATTTTAATATTTGTTTTGGGTATATATATATGATTATTTTTTTGATTTTTGGAAATTTGGAAATTATATTTTCTCAAACTTTTTAAAAAATATTTATTAATATGAAAAAAATAGTTTTCCTTACAAAATTTTTGTGTTTTTATTTTTATTAATTTGTTCTTATTAATAGACGATGAAAAATTCTGATCAGCATTATAAATATGAGATGAATTATATGAATTTTTATTTTCTAATTTTTTTATTTCATTTTGTGTATGCTTATTTTCGTATATATCATTTATTTTTGACACTGTGCCATTTTTAATTTGTTCATTACTTTTATTGTTCTTATTATTTTCATTCATTTGAATATTTAATATATCTTCTAATAAATATATTACCTTATTTTTTAAAGCATCATAAAAATGTGAATCATAATTCTTCCTTTTTTCTAAATTAAGAATTGAATGATTATTATTCAAGGAAAATAAATAATATCGGAAATTATAAAAAGATGTAAAATTAATGTTCATATTTTTAAAAGGCATTATTTTAATATACCTGTTTGATAAAAAGAAAGACGAACAGAAATGATAAAATTTATTGTTTATGTTATGATATAATAATAATTGCATACACAATATAGTTAAAAAATCATAATCTGATCGTTTTATAATTTTATTAATTAACTTAAGAGATTTTTTATAAAACTTATTTTCATATAATAATATTGCTAAAAAGAATTTATTTATTATTGACACATTATTATATTTCCTATAACATAGATTTATGATTTTATTCATAATATTTAATAATAAAGAATTTTTTTTCTTTTCATTATCTTTTGAAAAATTTTTTATTTGATAAATTGGAAAACTTTGATAGATATTTTCTTTTTTAATGATATTATTAGGTTCATTATTTATATCCTTATTAATATTATTATAACTCATATTTACATTTATATTATTATTATCATACGTAATATTATTATGATTTATATTATTATTATGATTTATATTATTATTATTATTCATATTATTATTATCATTTATATTATTATTATCATTTATATTATTATTATCATCCATATTATTATTATCATCCGTATTATTATTATCATCCATATTATTATTATCATCCATATTATTATAATTCATGCTATTATCCTTCATATTATTATCATCCATATTATTATCCTTCATATTATTATCATCCATATTATTATCATCCATATTATTATCATCCATATTATTATTATTATTATTATTATTATTCATAGCATGATCATTAATACCTTTGATATTATTAATATACCTATTGTCTTCCAGATCTGCTTTGTCCATATTTTTTTCAAACCTTTTTTCTTCTAAATAATTTAGGAACATATTAAAAAAGTATAATCGTGTTTTCATATCCATATTATCATAAATAGTATGATACGTATGATAAATATTTAATATATTTTTTAAGATAACAAAAGAAAGCTTAAATATGTTTGATACATTTATACAAAAATCATTATACCAAAAATATTTATAAGTATTTTTTATATCAGATATATCTGATATAGTTGAAGAAATCTGAGATGAATAAGATTCGTTTATGGAATTACTTCTTTTTGATTTTATTTTAAGACTTTTTTTTGTTTTCTTTTTTTTCGTTGTAAAATTATTTTTATAACCTAATTTCATAATATTTTTTTGTAATGATAAATACTTACTAAAATTTAAATTTTTTTTTATATTTTTGTCACTCTTAATTTTTTTCATATATCCTTCTTGATACAAAAAATATCCTCTTCTTTCAAATAAAAATTTAATCAAATTAGCTAGATTGTAAAAATATATGGCAAAATAATTTTCTTTATTCATAAAACAACAATGTAATAGAAAATAAATTTTCTCATCATCACTTTTGAATACATTTAAATCGTAATTGTTATATTGTTCTTTTTTTTTGTTCTTGTTATAATTATCATATTGGGTATGTTCATGATTTTTATAGTTTTTTTTTTTCCCCTTAGAATTAGAATATTGTCTAGTACTTGTATGTGGATTATTTGTATCATGTTCATCCTTTTGTTGATACATGGGAAGATTACTATTATTATTATCACAAATATAGTCATCATTAATATTATTTACATTTGTATTTATATTTTTATTTGGTTTTATTTTTTGGTCTTCATAAATTTCCTCGTCTTCATCAATTACATTATCTATACTATTGCTATTTATAAATATTTCATCCATATCACTAATTATTTTGGTCGTACGTCTAGGATGTATAGCACTACAATTTGAATAGCTCTCGACATCTGATATATTTTTAACTTGGTTATTAAGTTTATTGTCTGTGATATATTTATGTTTTTCTGATATGTGTAAAAATCCCTTGTGATTAGTTTGATGACTAGATTGTCTCTTATAAACTTTTTTTTTATATTTGATAATTTTTTTATGAATATTCCTTAAAGAATTAATATCATTTGAATTTTTTAGAATATTATTTTTGAAACGATTAAAATTATGCATAAATATAAATATTTTATTAATATAAAAGAACTGAGAAAATTTTAAGGCTTTACTGGATATATAAGAAAATTTATTTAAGAATAATAGTATGGTAATTTTTTTAAAAAATATATATTCTAATAAATGTAATGAACATATATGTTTTTCTCTAATATATCTAGCTATTGTAAGATAATTTTTTTCAAATAATAATGATGAATGGATAATGCATTTTTTTTTTTTAATATACACATTCAAATATTTCATAAATAATTTATTTATATTGCTATATAATATATAACTTTTTTTATATAAATTTAATTTTATATATAGTAAGCATAAATTTTCATTCCACATAAAAACTGATAAAAAATTATCATACATATCTATATATAACTGTTCATCAAAATCAGTAGAAAATTGTAAACTATTAATGTATGAGCACATATTATTTTGATATAAAAAAAAATGAATATCTACATATTCATTACAAAATGAAAATACATTATGTTTCTTATAAAAATCAACAAATTCGTTTGATCCTTCAAAAATATTATTTGTTATTTCATTTGTTTTATTTATATTATTATCAATATTATCATTTATAATAATATTAGAATTTATATTATTCATATTAATATTTGTTGTACACATATCTTTATTTTCTTCCTGTTTTTTGTTCTCATCATATATATCAACTAACTTAAAAACCTGATTATTTTTTTTTTTATCATTTGTAGTCCTTTTTTTTATATCAGTACACGTTAAAAAATTAGCTAAGCTTTTATTATATCCATTTTTAATTAAGCTATATTTTTTTTCAATACATATTTTTAAAATATCACAATAACGTGTTTGGAAATGTTCATATAATTCATTAATCTTTTTATTTGTATAATAATTTTCATCTTCTAAAATTGGTAAACTTAAAATTTTAATACTTTTTAATATATTATGACTAAAATCAGATTTAATCTTTTTTATATTTTTTAATTCGTTTAAATTATCATCTATATTATATGCATATATTATAATAAATTCTTCATTTTCATCATTAAGAGATTCTCTACATCTATTCAAAATATATTCTTTTTCATTCTTATATTCATCTATATTATTTAAACTTAAAAAATATATATATATCAAGGATCTTTCTGATAATAAGCTTTCTTCATTTTTAAAATATTCTGATATCGGATTATTGTAATATATATATTTTAAATTAATACGTAAGTTCTTTATCCTCTCATCTAATTTTATATCTGATAAATCATATACATCAACTTTAAAAAAATAATTTAATTTGCTTAATAGTTTATTATCACCATAACAAGCTATACTTAATTTATCACCATACATTCTTTTTTTAAAAACAAACAAACAAACAAGAAAATTGATAAACTAATATATAAATAAATGAATTAATAAAAAATATATATAAATGATTAAAAAATAAATGAATGGTTAAATATATGAATGGTTAAATATATGAATAGTTAAATATATGAATGGTTAAATATATGAATGGTTAAATATATGAATGGTTAAATATATGAATGAATAAATATATAAATGAATAAATATATAAATGAATAAATATATAAAATACGGTTTACATAAATAATATATTAAAACACATGTGTATCTGTTTTTCAGGAAATATATTTTTTTATATATAATATATAAAATATGTATATTATTATTATGAATTATAAAACACATATGAAATAATATTATTATATCTTATATATAATTTAAATAATATAATTACATATATATTTGTCACATTTTAAAATTCATAAAACGAACACTATAACATTTGATTATTTTATATTTTTTTTTACATACAATCGAAAAGATAAGGAAGTATATGCCATCACAAAAAAATAATACAATTTAAAAATTATATATATGTATCATTTCATTTTTTTATTCATTCTTTTATATATTATTATTATATTTTTCTTTTTCTGGCATTGTTCGTTCTTCTCATTATTATAAAATAAAAACATAAAATCATAATTTATATAAGGAATGAAAAAAAAATATATAAATGTATTATATATATGTTTACACATATAATATAGTGTATACATTTTAATATAATATAATATAATATAATATAATATTATTATGTATATAAAAATTAACATATATATTTTTTTTTACATTATTTAATTTACGCTACTTTTTTTCAACGTTTCCATTTATGGATTACATATAAATGATAATAATTCATGTAACAATAATTATAATAAAAAAAATATATAAGATCCTATAAAAAATATATATTTTTTTAATATATCAATATAATTTTCTTTTATTTTTGCCTTTTTTTTATTTCTATTTCTATTTTCTTTTTTTTTTTTTTTTTGTTATGCTCAAGTGTAATAAGCACATATGTACAAAATAATATTATCCATAAATTCATATATAAGTACTAAAAATATCTTTTTCTCCCTATACAATTTTTATGTTTGAAAAGAAAAAAATATATACATATAATAAATAAGTAAATATATATATATATATATATATATATTATAATATATATTTTAAGTTTATGACAACTTTTTCTTATATTTCGAATTTCTTATTTAATCTATTTATTTTATTTTTAATATATAATAATATTCATTTATTTTCATATTTTAATTATACATTTTTGTAAATAATAAAAGGATCATTATAACAATATTTCTTATATTGTTATTTTATATATTAAGAAGTTATGCTTTTTTAATTTTTGTATTTAATAAAAACGGTATTAATTTTTATTATTATATGTATGATATAATTATTAATTTTTTTATTTTGTATTATAATATATATTATATATATTTTATTATAGAATAATAAGAGCCCTAATGACAGGACAATTTAAAAACATATATGATTATTTTATATTATTAAATAAATTATCATTATAATTAGGTATAGAACATATATATAATATATATAATATTTATATAATATTTTATATATTTAATTACTATTTAGTATATATTTATTTATGTATTTATTTTTTTATTTTATATTTTATATTTTTTTATTTTTTATTTTATTTTTTTTTCATTATTGTTATAAATGTACATAAATATATAAAAAAATACATATTTAAAAATATTTAAAGAAATAAAAAATAATCAAAAGTTATAAAAATAAAAATACCAACGTCTTAAGAAAATATAGAAAACCATGAAATGTACAGAAATAACTATAGATGATGGTGCCTACGCAAAAATTTTTATGCACTCTCTAAAATATTCTTGTGATGACGTATGTGGTATTTTAATAGGCAAATATTTATCATCAAATGAAAAAAAAAAAAAGTGTTTAATAACAAATTATATACCTTTATTCCATACTCATATATTATCGCCATACCTAAATTTGGCTTTTACACTGGTAAATATATTTGTTTGTTTATTTATATTTAGGGATTGATATGTATATATATATATATTTTCTTTTTTTTTTTTTTTATTGAAAATATAGGTGGAGAATTATTATAAGGGCAAAGACGAAAGAATTATTGGATATTTTCATATATCATCAGATGATTCAAAAAACAGTGATATTGAAAATATAAAAGTATGTGAATTAATTTCAGAAAAGTTAATAAAAAATTATAATGATGCTTTTGTATGTTTACTTGAACTTTCAAAATATGTGAATGATGAAGATAATTGTTTAAACGTAAGTACATAAATATTTTGTCTAAAAAAAATTATTTATAGTTGATACAATATTAATGGATACAGTTGCATGTATATCTATATATGTATATATTATTTTTATTTTTTATAAACTTAGATCTTTATGAAGAACGACAAATCAAACTGGGAGAAAGGAAATGTTGTAATATCAAACAAAAATAAAGAATTTTTGAAAAAAAATATATCAAACCAACAGTATGTAAAAAAACAAAAACATAATATAAATATAAAAATATATATATATATATATATATATTTCGTTATTGTTGTTTATAATTATTCATATAATGTTATTTTTTTTTTTTTTTTTTTTTTTTTTTTTTTTTTTACAGTTACCTAAATATATACGATTTTGATGATCATCTAAATTCTATGAAATGTGACTTCATGAACCCTGATTTGTTTAAAAATGTTTCTTAAAAAATTATATTAAAAAAAAAAATACTTCCTAAGAAAAAGAAAAATTCATTTAATATAGATCTATTTTATTTTGTTACAAATAAATTCATCACATTTATTTATTTAATTTTTTTTTCTTTTCCTTTTTTTTTTAATTAATCTTTTTTCTCCAATTGTCTTATATAATCATTTTTATTTTTTTCCTTTATAATTTATTAATATGTTTTTAAAATTTTTAAAAGATTAATGAAATATTTTTTTTTTATATTAGAATGTAAATATACCTATATTTATTATAGTTAAATATAAAGTAAAGTATAGTTCTATGAACAAAAATAAGGTACGTTTTTTTATTTTTATATGTAGCACCTATATGCATTCCTTAACATTGCTCTAAACTTCCAGATTATTTTATTCCCTTACGATTATGTTAAGACAATCTAATATAATAAAATATTATAAATATATTCATTTTCATATTGGCTTTACCTTTTTTAATATTTTCTTAAGGAATATATTAATTTATTACATAAACCACCATGAGTAGGAAAACACCCATTATTATTAATATCTATGTATTATGTATTCCTAATATTTTATATCATTTGAATGAAAACATATATATATTAAATTATAAATACAAAAAAGGTACATATATACATATATATATATATATATATATATTAAGAGCTCTTTCATATATTTTGATCTGTTACTACTTACTTGTTATAATAATTACTAAAAATGAAGCTTTTATGTTTAGTATATCCCATTTTACTCTTTTACAACGTAAACGTATTTATTAACCATAAGAAGAGTAGACTAATGCTTGAAATAATAGATAAATATAATACCCATTTTGCAAAAACATTCAAACCTTATTACGAATTTAATGTAACTAATCTAGCTAATTCCAAAAAAAAAAAAAAAAAAAAAACAAGGGGAAATCACCCTGTAGATTCAAGTGAAAATATGCAAAAAAAGGATGAAAAAGATATAAAGGATTTTCATATAAATGATTATGAAATACATAGGAAAACAATTCATAACCAGGAGAACAAGGATACTTTTGAAATTAATAAAAATAAATTAAATGATAAACAAGAATTGTTTTATAGGGATAATATATTATCTTATAAACCAAATAAAAATAAGTTATTTACTTATTCCTTTTCAGAAAATGAAGGAAATTCTGAAAAAGAAGAAATCCTTTATAATTTTAATAATATGAAAAATATAAACACGTTACAAAATAATATTAACAAGACCTTTTTATATAACAAATTGAAAAATGTAGATTATTATGAGCATGGTTATAATTGGAATATAGGTCAATGTAAAACAGGGAAATATCAATCACCTGTTGATTTACCTATGAAAGATTTAAAGGAGAGAGAATTAAAAAATATAAGTGATGTATATTTAAAATTATTTGATGATGAGAATTATGCATGGAGCAATTATAACAAACCATGGATGAAAGGAGATTTTTTTTATTATTATGAATATTTTATAAAAAAAATTGTTATTAATAGACAAAATAATCTATTTCAAATTAAAGCTGCAAAAGATGGAATAATACCATTTGGTGTGTTATTTACTACAGACCAGCCTGCTATGTTTTATGCAGATCAAATACATTTTCATGCTCCTAGCGAACATACATTTCAAGGTTCAGGTAATAGAAGAGAAATTGAAATGCAAATATTTCATAGTACAAATTATTTTTATGATATACAAGATGATAAATCCAAATATAAAAAAAAATACGGGTTACATAAATATAATAATTTTAAAAAAAATTCAAAAGAAACTTCAAAAAAAGATTCAAGTAGGTATCATTCCTATCTTATGTCCTTTCTAATGAATAGCTTATCAAATGAACAATTACAAAACAAATATAATAAAAAAAAAAGAATAAAAAAGATGAAAAATCAATATGAAGTAATATCTATTACATTTACTAGTGCAGAAATTAATGCTTCAACTATTAATGCTTTTAAGAAATTACCATCCGAAAAATTTCTAAGAACTATAATAAATGTATCAAGTGCAGTTCACGTCGGCTCAGGTAATAAATAAGAATATCATATAAGAAAGAAAAATAAAAATAAACAAAAAAAATATAACACATATACATATATATGTATATGAAGATGTATATATATACATAATACGGTGATATGCTTTTATATTATTTTTACTCATCCATATTAAACACTTTTTTTTTCTTATCTTAAGATCCAACCTTGGTCGAATTAAAGAATGCTTTAAACCTGGATGCTTTGATGATGATGATAAATATTGAAGACATGCAATTTTTGTCATATCACGGATCTTCTACATTACCCCTATGTGATGAGAATGTATCCTGGAAAGTTGCAAAACAACCTTTGCCTGTATCAACTGAAACCATTTTAAATTTTTATTATCTCCTAAAAAAACATACACCTAATTATTCAGGTAGCGATAATGATAATTACAGGAGTTTACAAAATGTTGAAGATAATACAAGACATTATAGAAAGTTTTCTTTAGTTCAAGTTTTTCCTATACAAGTGTTAATTTCATCAGCTATATCAAATGTAGAGGATAAGGAAGTTATTAATATTATTAAAGATATATCTCCTAAAAATATGTCCTTCTCATATTATTCTAAATGGGATATACATTTTATTTTATTTATCTTTTATAATATTGTGTTGTTCTTATTTTGATAAATCCGATTAATTAGGTTGTATAAATTAAATTAATAATAGGTTCCTTATTTTTTTTACAAATTTTTTTCTTCTTTTTATTATAAAAATTAATTTTTCTAAAAGAGATAATTCGTTTATGTTATTTTATTATGTATATTTACACCTTTTCTTAATAGAAAGAAAAAAATAGAACAAGAAGAAAAAAAAAAAATTCTTCATGTACATATATGGAACATATAATGTAAATAAATAAATAAATAAATAAATATATATATATATATATATATATGTATATATATACTTTAAGAAATTATAATTCATTATAGTTAATTTTATATTTTTTAAATAACTATTATATAAATAAATAAATATAAATATATATATATATATATATATATAGTCTTCTAAGTTTTTATGTTTGACAATTCAATAAGATAATTCCGATATAACAAATAATAGAACATATAAAAAAAACGAATATGTAATTAATAAGAAATACTAATTTCCATGGGTCTACAAAAAAAACTGATATCAAATAGTCTGATATAATAAATGGTTGAATAATTAAATTTATCATAACATAAATATAAATGAACACAAGAATACTTAGAAGTATTCTTCCCTTTACCTTCACATCCATTGTATATATTAAAAATAAAAAGAAATTAAAAGAAAAATATAATAAATATATATATATATATTTATATAAATCTATTATAAATGAGAAATATCTCCTCCAAAAAAGAGTTTCACTCGTTGAATTATGGAATCTTTATTTGGATCAAAGGGTTTATCTTTTGATGGTATTTCTAGGACAGTTGGTAAAATTTTATCATGTAAATCAACTAGATATCTAATTTCATCGGCAATCTAACAAAAAAAAAAAAAAAAAAAAAAAAAATTATATTTATTCTGTCTGAATTTATATTTATTCTCCAATATATATATCGAAATAGTACTAATATATATTAAGTTACAAAAAAATGAATGAATAATAAAAATGTTTATATATATATCTTATTACTTGTTGATTAATAAGTATTACTCCACAGTCATGTTTTGAAGTATACTCTTTGAAAACTTCTTCAATTTCACTTTTATTAGTTTCTTTAAAATAATTAAAATATATAAATGAATAAGAATTATAATACAAAAATATATATATATATATATATATAATACATGAATATATAAATATTTTAGGATATATATATATATATATATATATATATTTCTTTTGTCATACTTGAATTGACTATGAAAAAATTTTTTTTTCCTAGACCATCACGAAAGCCAATTCCAGCTAATAAAAAACCTACTACTGAGTCCTAAATTTATAATACATAAATAATTATATAATTATTTATATATATGGGTATCTTATAAAATATATGCATATATATCCAAATTAATAAAAATTGAGATCAACTAATAATTACATATTCCAATATATAAAAAAATATATATTTTTAATTACACACATATGTACAATTTTTCTTTTTATGTACATATTTATATATTTTTTCATATATATATATACATATATATATATATATATATATATATATATATATATATATCCTTAACTTTTTGTTTCTTTCATTTCATTTTCTTTTTTTTTTTTTCCTTTTTTTTTTTTTCTTTTTTTTTTTTTTCATTTTTTTTTTTTGGTTTTCTTACTTCATCTCCAATAATATATATCTTTAAATCCGTTTCATTAAATAGTCTATGTCTTCGTGATGCCATAATATATAATATTTTTTTTCTTTATTATATATATATATATATATATAAACACACAAAAAATATAAATTATATATGTGATATGTATGTATATTTATTTGTTTCAAAAACTGAACTACAATTAGTTTTTAAATATTAAAGTGTGATGTATTATTTAAAAAAAAAAAAAAAAAAAATAATAAAAAAAAAAAAAAAAATTAAATGTTATAAAGTATTTCAAATATATGGAAAAAGCTCTTATGAAATTTTTTTCTTTTTTTTTTTTTCTTTTCCTTTTATAATACCATCAGATATAAATTTTGTTGAAAATAAAAAATAAAAGCTAGTTGTTTTAAATATCTATGGAAAATATATTTTTATTAATTTTTCTTAAATTTAATACCTCATTCAACGTAAAATTAAATATATGAAAAAAAAAATAATATAATTTAATTATCAATATATAAAATACTATAATGAAAATGAAATGAAAATTAAGATAAAAAGAAAAAAGAAAAAAGAAAAAAAAAAAAAGAAAAGAAAATGTAATATTTTATTATATATATTTTTGTTCAAATGCATTTTATTTATATGAATTTATTATAGAATATATATATTTATTTTATTTTATGTATATTATATATGTATATATAATAAATAATACTTATTACATATATACGATATACCTAATATATATGAATATATTTATATTTTTTTCAGAGCATATATATTTTAAAAATTTTTAAAGTGTTAAACAAAAAAAAAAAAAAATAAAAAAATATATTATATATGTATATGTTATATATATATATATATATATATATATATTCAAATTTATCATAACTCTTGTTTTAATTTTAAAAATTATCTTTCGATTTAAATAAGCTTTTGTTTATTGTTAAAATTGTTCTACTAAGTAATATTAATGTTTTTATAATTATACAAAAAAAATTGAAGAGTAAAATAAAATGGGAATTTGTAAAAAATATTAAGGAATATAAAAAGGAGTAGAGGTTTTTTAAAATGTTTATACATATAATATATTGTATATAATTTTTTACGTATTCTTTAACATTACATATATATATATATATATAATATATTTATTTATTCATATAGACAAAATATATATTAATATCTCTTCATTTGAATTATTTAATGATAAATTTAATTTAAATATAAATAACTATAATGTAAGGCAATATGCGTAATATGTTTTTCTTACTCTGATTTAGCAATATTATTATTTTTATTTTAATATAAAAAAAGAAAATTGCATATATCATCTATATGTATTATATATATATATATATATATATATATATATATATATATGCGTCGGTACGTCTTCATATATGTTACTTTTAAAAAATATAAAATATATTAATATATATATATATATATATATATATAATATTTTGGAGGGGTATGTGATTCAAAATAATTTGAAATTATATTTGAAACACTTCGAAAAAAAAAAAATGTTAATATAATAAATAAAATCAAAATATATAAAAATAAGGGAAATTTAAAATAAAGTTATAAAATAGAAGAATATTGTAAAAAATAAAAAGAAGAAGAAATTTTTTTTTTTTTGTCATCACTTGGTTAATTAATCATCATCTTCTTCTTCATCTTCCTCATCTTCTTCTTCATCTTCCTCATCATCTTCTTCATCTTCATCATCATCTTCTTCATCTTCATCATCATCTTCATCATCATCTTCTTCATCATCTTCCTCACCATCTTCTTCATTTTCTTCATCGTCCTCTTCATCCTTTTCATCATGATCATCTTCATCTACATCATGCTTTTCATTTTTGTCAGCTTTCTTTTTCTTTTCCTTACTTAATTTTTTTTTCTTCTTTTTATTATTTTCTTCTTCATCTCCTTCTGCTTCCTCATGTATCACTTCATCATCATCGTCATCTTCATTATCTTCTTCCTCTTCCTCTTCTTCATCCGAAGCTACAAATGACTGGCTTATGTAAGGGTTAGGAATTCTCCTTCTTGGTCTTGTTGTGGTATCTATAATATTAGAAGGATCAATACCATCAAGTTCCTCTTTTAATTTAATACTTTTTTTATATTCATATACTTCCGTAGGTGTTGGTAATTTATTTTTTTCTGAACATATTCCTTTTTTTTCACAGTATTGTATGATCCTTTCTTCTAATTTCTTATTATAATCTTCGTCATCTTCTTTGTTCAAATCTTTAAAAATGGTTGGTCCTATTTTTAAGTCTAATACAATTTTTCTTAATTTTTCTTTTTTTATTGTATGCACATTTTTAACTTTAGGAGAAGTTGTTGAATTTTTCTTCTTGCTTTTTTTTTTTGAAAAATTTTCTTCTTGTTCATCATCATCATCATCTTCAGATTCGTCGTTATAATCATTACTATTAGATGAATCTTTATCTCTTTTTCTTTTTTTTTTTTTTTCTAATATGGATAATGTAGTAACATTACTATTTTTTTCCTTTTTTTGTTTTTTTCTCTGAAATTCTTCTTCTTCATCTGAATTAATATTTGTTTCTTCTTCACTTTCAATAATTTTTCTTTTTTTTTTTAAATTGTTATTTTTTGATTCACTTTTTTGTAAATCAGCTTTAGATTTTTCTTTCTTTTCAGAAATATCACTCTCAGAATTTTTTTTTTTTTTTTTCTTTTCCTCATTTTGTTGTTCATTATATAATATCAAAATTTTCTCTTTTAAAATAGTTTTTAATAATTCCTTCTTTTCTTTATTCTCGGAAAAATAAGATTCTTCAACATTCAAAAAATCTGCCACATCTTTCCTTACACTTTTTAAGGTAACCAAATTCAGGTCCTTACCTGGAAGTATTTTATCTAGTACATCTTCTATTTGTGACTTTTCACTCACAGTATCTAAAAAGAATAGAAATGGAAAATAATAATATATTTTACATTTATACACATTGCACGATAAAAAAAAAGTACACACTTCAACATTTATTATCAGAACGTTACACATATCACGAAAAAAATATACATACATATATATATATATATATATAGACATAATATATTGTAAGTTTGAAATATTATGTATATTTTTATTTAATCATTTCATGTGTATAGAAATAAATATATTGAGTAGCTTGTACAACATATTCACATAATATATATAAAATTTAATATAAACATTTTTTCTCTCAAAGAAATTTTAAATAAAATAAACACATAGCAACAAAAAAAGTGTATATATATATATATATATATATATGCCCACATGAACATAAAATATATATATATATATATATATATATATATATACATATTCATACATATATATAAATATATAATATAAATTAACATGTATCTATTAACTTATTAACGCTTTAATATTATGTATTTATTTAATTACCCATTTTTTTTTTTTTCTTTTATTTAATAGGGAATGTTTTGGTAGAAGGAGAGTTATTAATAAAAACCAACAATGATTCTTTCAAAGTGTCATAAAAAGTAAGAAATGTATATACGTATTATAAATAATGCATAAATTATAATATATATATATATAAATATTTTTTATCTTCTCTTAATATTTATATTATATGAATATAATATATTCTAATTAGGACTATTATTCATATATAATCAAAAAAATAAAGCTTAAAGAGAAAAACAAAAATATATATATATATATTTATATAATATATTATTATTATATATATATTATATTATTATATTACTTTATTTTCAAATTTTAATTGTTCAAGAAAAAAAAAAAAAAAATAACGCAGTAAAAATTTGCTTTCATAAATTTTTATTAAAATCTTATTTTTTCTTTTTCTTTCTCATTTATTTTATCTTTTTTTTGTGTTATGCACGCTTTGATTTCTATTATATTTTATCATATATGTGTTTTTTCGATAATATTTAAACAAAAGAAGAAAAAATTAAATATATAATAAAAATTATTTATAAACTGAGAAAAAAGTAAGAATCATATTTTTGTTTTTTGTACATGTACCTTTTTATAGTATCTTTTAGAAGTACATCATGATAATAATTTTACGTGAAATTACGGATATATAAAAATATTCTAACATATTTGTTATCACATATAAATATATATATATATATATATATATATATATATATATATATTATATTATATTAGTTTTATGAGAAACCTTATATCTATATAAAATATATTAAATGTATAATATATAAATAAATTCTTATATATTAATTATGTATAATATATATTTTATAATTAAACATATAAATGAATATAAATATAAATATATATGTATGTATTCATGTTATTATAATACTTAGAGCAATTGAAATTATTATAATACTATATCATTAAAAGTATTGTCAATTTTATTATTTTCTTTTATATATTTTTTTTAATTAAAGTGTGTTATATCTATTTGTGTATTTGTTTTTCTTATAGGGACCAGTTATATACATATGTATATTTAAAAATTTGAAGTCTAAAGTTTTTTCCTTTTTTTTTCAATTATATTAATGAATTATTTATATTAATATAAATATATATAAACATTTGTTAATTACGCATATTCTTAATGTATAATAACTTCACCTATATATAGACATAAAAAACAAAATAATATACAAATGGCCTTTGCTTTTTATTTATTCACCGAAATTTTTTTATATCATATGAATTTGTTGCATCATCGTCAAATATTTATTACATCGATAACAAATCGTTCCTATTTTTTTTTATTTTTAAATGTAAATAAACCTGTGTGAAATCACATAATTTTAAATAGATTGGAATATATAATATATATATATATATATATATATATATGTTTTACCTTTATGAGAATCATATGAATTCTCGAATATATAGGAATAAACGACTTTTATATATTATTTTATGTAAATATTGAAAATGTTACATCCTTATAAATATATAATCTTTTTTTTTTTGGAGATGTTTAAAAATAATAAAACATAAAAACGTTATATGAGATAAGTGATATGAGAATAATTATATATATATATATATATATATATATATATATATGTAGGTGTTAATTTTTTTCATTTTATTTCATTAATTTTTTCTTTTTTTTTGTGAATTTTTGAAGCCTTTAACGTAATAATAATATAAAATACATATATATATATAAGAAGTATTTTGAAAAAATAATATTTTCTATTCTCAACATTATATTTTCCGCGTTTTATTATAATTTGAAATTTTTTTTAAATTTGCAACATAAATGTTTAAGATTATACAAAAAAAAAAAATAATAAATAAAAAAATAATATAATTTTATAATTGTATATTATTCTTATAAAAACTTGTAAAGAATATACATAAATATATATATGTGCACATTTTATTAAAATGTTAATTATAAATATATTATGCTAAGGCTCCAGTATCCTAAGAATAATAAGTATATAAGTTTATATGTAAACATTTTCATTTACCTTTACATATATATATATATATATATATATATATATATATATATATATAATAATTTATTGTGAACAACATGACTAAAATTGATATAGATTGTACCTGTTTAGATTTATTTGAAGAGCATAACAAGAGTTACTCTTTTAATGATTGCGCTATATTAAAAAAATGTATAAAGAATGGCATTTTAAAAAAATGTGATAGTGTATGTATATATGGTAAAGAAAATTGTGGAAAGACTTTATTATTAACAGAAATATTAGCTGAACTTACGGCTGTAAAAGAATTGAAAGGAATGAATTGTAAAGTTGTATATCTAGATTGTGATTTGTCATTTAATTATAAGAACTATGAAAATATTATAAATAAAAAATTTGATAAACATATTATAAAAAATAATAAAAATAATAATATATGCACATATAATGATTTAAAAAAAATATATGGAGATAATTCTTTTGCGAATATATATTATATTCAAATATTAAATCCAGGACATTTAATAGTTGTCCTTAATACGTTAAAAAATTTATTAGAAGGGAAAAATATATTTATTGAAGCATTATTTATTGATTCTTTGTCTTTTTGGAATTTTTGTAAATATGATAAAATAAATTTCTTTTCTGATAATAATTATGTAAAAAGGAAAACTTCAGATTTATTGGATTATGCATTTACTCTTATTTTAAATTTAAAGAAAACGTTTAGATTTCTATTTTTCTATACCAAATTATCAATTGAAGATAAATTTATGGAATATACCATAAATTTGTCTATTAACGAAGAAACAAAGAAACAAATACATGATAATAATGAAAATATAGATAATAATGATCATTACAATTTAGTAAATAATAATTTAAATTCATTAAAACAAATATTTTTAATTCCACAAAATTTTAATGATATATTAAAAACACATATTTTTAGGAAAAAAGATTTTCTAACAAATAATTTTCTAATAGAAAAACCGTTCCTTATTTTCTTAATACCAAATGAGAAAAATGAATTTACACATATAAATAAAAAAAATGATATAAACAGTATCAATTTTTTATTATGCTTATCATCAGAAATGAAAAATATCAGCAGAACGCACTATTCCAAGTTCTTTTTTATGATACAAAATGCCAACACAATTATACCTTTATAAAAGTACTAGACAAGAAAAAAAAAAAAAAATTAATATGTATATAATATTTCTCATTTCAAAAAGTATTTAAATACAAATTATATTTTATATTATTAAAGAAATTGATATTTTATCTTATTCTTACTTTATTTTATATTAAAAAAAAATATCAGAATATGATAAAGAAAAATTTGTACTCCATATGAAGATAATTATATATAAACTTTACAAAAAATTGATCATCATGAATATATATAATTAATAACCGTATCTTCCCTTACATATGCACTCATTGTGCACACACATATTACGAAAAAAATTCAAGCAGCTTATGTTTACACCATATAATTTTTCATATATTTATATTCTTCTAATGATAAATTTTATTAACAGAATAAAATTGAGTATATAAAAATCTATGATACGAAGTGTTACGTACAACATGATTGATATTTATAAAGGAGAAATTAAATCGTATATGAAAAAGTAAACAAATGTTAATATATATATGTATATACATACATTTCAGCACAAGGACTTACCGTAATTCTGAAATGACATAATTAAAGGAAAATATTAAATTAATAACACGATGTGATGAAAAAATTTTTTTTTTTTATTTAAATTGTTAATTATTCACAAACATTAGATCTATACATATATACATGTATACATATATATATATATATATATATATATATTTGTTTATGAATGTAATTATGTAATTAGTATTTTACAACCCATTATAAAAATATCTTTGCACTCTAAGTATCCCAAAGATGTGTTATTTTTTCCATATCATTTTTATTTGAACATGCTTTTTGGTTATTGTGCTTTCATTTAAATGTGGAAATAAAAAATTTTAGGTGCATTTATTTTTTTTATTTTTTTTTTTTTTTCATGTACTTTTTATATAGTAATTATTAAGTTTATAATAATAATTATCAGTGCTATATTTATAAGATTCATTATTATTTTTTATCCTTTTGATTATTATTATTTTTTTAATTATATAAAAAATTTTGAATATATTTTAAAATTTGTATATTTTTCATATATATATATTTATATATATATATATATGTTTTTTTTCCTTTCTTTTTTTTGGCATTGTGCATACAATACTATTTATGCAATACAGTTGTAATTTGAAATTTCAGAAATAACATTATACCTCTTAGAATTTTTCTTTTCTTTATATTTTATATATTTTCTTTTTGCTGTTTTTTTTTTTTTTTTCATTTTATTTTACTTTATTTTTTTTTTTTTTTTTTTTTTTTTTTATTTTTTTGATCTACTAGCTTTAAGTGTTCAGAAAAAAAAAATTAATTTTTTATAAAATACAACCTGACTGTTCAGAAATAATATTGCTAGTCATACTATGTTGTAAAAATATTGACTGAAGAAAATTTTATTTTTATTTAATTCAAATATTAATTTTTTTTTTATTTTTGATGATAAAATTAAATTATCATATTTTTAGAAATATTACATAATTGTTGAAAAATTAACACATATATATATATATATAATATATTTTTACTATAAAAAATTAACATATTATATTCGTTAAAAAACAATGACTACTTCAGAGACACAAAATGTAAAAACTGCTTCAGTTAACGGAAGTGAAGAAAATGTATATGTAAAGGATGCACATATGAATTCTTTACATGAAAATTATAACGTATCTACTAAGAATGTAGTAGATACAAACCCTGCAGAAGGTTACTACACAATTAGTCATGATGAAAATCACACCATTGATCCAAATAATATACCTTACATAATACCTGGAATTACTGAAACTGGAATGCCTTTAGATCCAACAACTATGCAAGCTGCTGCAGCATTAAATCAAAGTTTAATGTATCCCAACAATGCAATATCAACAGAATATCCCGTAAGAATTTAAAAGAAAGGAAAATTAACATATATGTAAATAAATGTTTATATATTTTTAAAATTTTTTAATTTTTTTTTTTTATTTTAGCAATATCATATGTTTAATGGAATGAATTCCATGTATGGAGGAATCCCTCAATATTACGGAGGCATGAATATTCCAATGAATCCGTATTATGATCCTTATGGAATTATAAACCCATTAGCATGTTCTAACTTAAGTATGGAGAAGACAAAGAAGAAAACCAAGAAATGTTATTGCTGCTAATTTGTGAATATATTGGGTGAAATTTGTTAACACATATATAAGATACATGATATTTTGTTGTTTTTAATTTGGTTAATAATAATTTTACATTCCTTTTTTTTTTTCTATTTTTCCTTTTTTCTTTTTTTTTTTTTTTTCTTCATTTTTTATGATATATATATATATATATGTATATATAATTTAATAAAATATATTTTGATATAAGAAAGCTATTTTTTTAATTAAAAAGGTGCATATATATTTATAAGAATATGCATTATATATATTTACCATACATGTTTATTCTCCATAACATTATAATATATATAAGTGAGAGTAAATTTTAGAAATATAAATAATTATTATAATTTGATATCTTTTTTTTTTTTTCGATAAAGAATAATTATACACATTTTCCACTTCATAATTGGTTTTTCAAAAAAATAAGAGAAATATTAAGAATATACCAAATTAAAAATATATTAACATATACATATATATATATATATATTGCTATATTCTTTTTCCTTTTTTCTTATAAAGTAAAATTTAAGTTTACACTATATTAATATGTTTACAAAATGATTAAAAGATATATATTTTATTCATTTATTCCTTGGTTTCTTTGTTTGTTTTTCTTTTCTTTTTTTTGACGAATACACAAGATGAAGCAACCTTAATATATATTTAAACAAAAGACGAAAGAACTTAATAAATAAATTAAAAAAAAAAGAAAACAATGAATTATTTAAAAATTATAATGATGTTAATCTATAAAAATGTGTATATTTATAAGATGAATTAAATAAATTAAAATGAAATATTTAAATTGTATATTTTTAAAATGTGCAAGATACGTTTTTTAATCTTTTAACATTTTTTATATTTATGTAAATATGTATATATATATATATATATATATATATTATATATTTTTTTGTTGTTGTTGTTCTTAAGGCATTGTTATTATTTAAATACTTTTCGAAAATATAACATTATATATATAAATATATATATTAATATATAAATATAGTTTTTTTTTTTTTTTTTTTTTTTTGAATATTCTCTTTAATTTTTATTTAGATAATATAAAATAGTTATTTTAGTCCCTTTAAATATAATTTAATAATTATATAATCTATATATATATATATATATATATATATATATATATATATATATGTCTTTTTTTTTATTTTTTTTTGGATTAAAATAGATATATAAAAATATATATAAAGATTATGCGAACTTTTATTAATAATATTGTTTGTAAAAAAAAAGGAATAATAAATATAATATTAATAATATATAATTAAAGATATACATATTTATATTTTTCTTTTATTATTAAAATATTTATAGACATATTGAATATATATGTATTTATATGTTTTAGAATATATATATCTTTTTATTGTGAATTATTTTTATTTTAGTCTAATATAAAATATAAAATATATATATATATATATATATATATATACATTACGTATAACATGATATGATCACGGCCCGTTAAATATGTATAAACAAAAGTCCTTAGAATCAAGAGATATAAATTACATATATGAGAATTCTTTCGTTTGGGTACATATAAATTCTATTAAAAAGAAAAACGGTTTATTATATCGAGAGATTTATGAATATTATAAACATCGAAATAGTTCTTTTTGTTTTTTTAAAGGCAACGTGAAAAGATTTGTTTCTAAAAATGAAGTAGAAATATATATATTTATAGATGATAATTATAATACATCAAAAGATGACCTTAATTATAATATAATAGAAAATGTAAAATATTTATTACCTATAGATACAAATTTTGGTTGTAGTGATAACACACAATTAATATATTTGAATTCACCAAATTTGTTAGAAAATATTTATCAAAGATATAATAAAGCATATATAAATAAGGAAAACCGAAATTGTATTTATACATATATCGGTTATATCTTATTATCAGTAAATCCATATGAAAATTTTGATATATATGATGAAAGTTATATGAAAAGAATAAAAGAAAGAAATGACTTATTTGCTATCCCTCATCCATTTTCAATAGCCAATGATGCATATAATTGTTTACTTGAAGATAAGATAAGTCAATCTATAATTATAAGTGGAGAAAGTGGAGCTGGAAAAACAGAATCATCAAAACAGGTGCTAAAGTATTTAACTTATTTGAGTTATTTTCAAAAAGGTTATAAGAGAAAGAAAAAGAAAATTATTCCAAATGAATGTGATAAAATAGAAAGTGATAATATGAAATATGTAGATAATAATATAAAATACATGGATGACACTTTATTATATAATTATAAAAGAACAGGATACACGACAAGTGATAATAATAGTCTACAAGAAGAAAATGATACTATAAAAAAAGGAAAAAAATTTTATCATTATGATAAACATAGTTATAGTGATAATAACGATAACATAAAAAATAATATAGATAAAAAAAAAAAAAATAATAATAATAATAATAATAATAATTCAAAAAAAAATATTTCAAATATAAATTTAAAGTCAGATGATTATACAAATATTATAAATACTTATTCGTCCTCCACATATGAAGAAAAAATACAAAATAGTAATCCTCTATTAGAATGTTTCGGTAATGCAAAAACTATAAAAAATGATAATAGTAGTAGATTTGGGAAACTAATGAAATTAAATTATAACGAAAAAGGTATATTATGTTCTGCTTCCATTGAAACATATTTACTAGCCAAATCGAGAGTTGTTGATGTTCCTAAAGGAGAAGGAAATTATCATATTTTTTATTCCCTATGTCATAATGAAAAATTATCAAAAGAATTTGATTTATTACCATGGTATGAATATAATTATCTAATTGAAGCAGATAAAAAAATAAAAAGCAAATACACATATTATAATACGTATGATGATAATATATATAATAAAAATGATAATGAAAATACAAATAATATTGTTGATAATAAAAAAGAAAGATTAAAAAGAAATTACGAAAATGATGATAATTATATATTAAAAAGGCAAAATGAAAAATCATATGAAAATACCAAAAAAAAAAAAAAAAAAAATGATATTATAGAAGATGGTAATAATATGAACTCTAAATATAAAAAGAACAAATATAAGGATGATGATATAAATATGTATCAAACGTATAATAAGAAGGATCAATCCGAGAATCAATTTGATCCTATACAGTGGAAAAATTTATATAGCTTAGATTTTATCATAAAATGTTTTAATAGTATAGGTGTTCTTCCAAATGAACAAGAAGAAATTTATAAAACATTAATATGTATACTTCTTTTAGGTAATATCAATTTTGTAGAAAGTGATAATGATCAAGAACCTATTAAAATTCAAAATATCGAGATATGTAAAAAATTAAGCCAACTGTTATATGTAAAAAGTGATAATTCAAATATCAATAAAATTATCGAAATATTAACAATAAAAAGGGTTAGAGAAACACAAAAAAGTTATACATACCAACAAGCGATTTATAATCGAGATGTTATATCAAAAATTTTATATGAGCTCTTATTTGAATATATAATTTTATGTGTCAATGATTCATTGAATGATAGTGATAATAATATCTATTCAGAATCGTCTGAGAAGGATAAATTTTTTGATAATGAAAATGTTCTCAAAGAAGATGAATCATTTATAGATATGGATGAAAAAAAGAAGAAAAAGAGAAAGACATTTAGGAGGAAAACAAAGAATGTAAATATACAAAATGAATATGATAGTGATGATATGGATGAAAATATAATAATCAATAAGAAAATAAAATTTATAGGAATCTTAGATATATATGGTTTTGAAAATTTTAGTAATGAAGGTATGAATGGATTTGAACAATTATGTATAAATTATGCTAATGAAATATTACATGCGTTTTTTTTAAAACAAATAATACATAATGAAGAAAAGATACATTATGAAGAAAATTTAAGGATAGAAAAGATTTCTTATAATGACAATAGTAATGTTATTAGTCTTATAGGAGATACAAAAGATATAAGTATATATACCATATTGGAAGATTTATCCTTATTGTTTGTATCTAATAAATCTAATGAAGATGATAATAAAGATATATTCTATGAGAAACTCAATAAAAATATAATAAATTCGGCAAAGTATAAAAATATTATTAGGAATTATAAGGTATCAAATAAGTCTTTTATTATATCTCATTATGCAGGTGATGTATTATATGATTCTGCAGATTTTTTCAATAAGAATGTTGACATATTGACTAATGATATAGAAATGTTTTTATCAAGTTGTAATTCTTTTATAAGTGAAAATTTGTTGAAGAAGAAAAGATTCCAAAATTGGAAATATGAAGCTATTAAGGGGGAAACTTCAAGGTCTTTAAAAGAGAATTATGAAAAAACAAAGTGTGATAGGACCAAACAATACGATGATGTGAACAAACAAAATTATAATGATAAAAGCAAAAAAAATAACAAAAGAAAACTATCAGTGAAGGAGATGATATCTCATCATGAAAAGGAGTCGAAAAATGCAATTTCCTGTTATAATAATAGTACTAATAATAATTTGTATAAGAATAAGGTGAAAACAATATTTTCGTCCTTTAAAAAACAGTTGGAAGTTTTATCAAATAAATTAAGTAAGACTTCATCAAAATTTATAAGATGTATAAAACCAAATCAAGAAAAACAAGCAAAATTATTTAATAAGAATTTAGTGTTAAGTCAACTAGTTATGAGTGGTATGGTTGATATTTTAAATTTGATGAAGAATGGTTATCCTTGTAGAGTTTTATATGATGACATATGGATACGATATAGTGGTATATTACAAGAAGATATGAAAAAATATTTAACTCCTAAAATGTTTTGTAAAATCGTTTTAATGTTTTTAGAAATAAATTCAAATGAATATACCTTTGGTAAGACAAAAATATTTTTTCGTTTTGGTGTATTATCTATTATTAATGAAATATTAAATAAAAATGAGAAGAAGAAAAATACCTTTATTCAATGTGTTTATAAATATTGGCTACATATAAGAAAAAGAAGATTATTAAATTTTGTTTTGTTTGGATGTAGATTTAAAATATTATTTAAAAAGAGAAGAGCAAAACTTTTGATGGAGAAAGGATTGGATTTATATAATAAATATTTATTTAAAAAAAAATTAGAATGTATAGAAAAAATACTGTTCTTTTATTTTAATGTATATAAACAAAGAATTTTTTTCTTAAAATTAAAAAGTAGTACATTAATTATACAAAAAAATTATCGAACATATATTTTAAGAAAAAAATTTTTATACATGAAAAAGCAAATTTTATTTATACAAGATTATTATTTATTTCAAAAGTATTTTAAACAAAGAGTTAAAGCAGCTAATACTATAAGAAAAAATTGGATTATGTATATAACTAAATATGATTATAAATATTTATTAAAGTGTATTATTAAAATACAAAGAGCATTTAAAAAATATATGAAAAAAAAGTATATACTTTATTGTTTAAAAATAGCACATGTGAAAGACTCTAAAAAAAAAAATATATATCACCATACTTTTACAAAAAATGAAATAGAAGAAAAAAAAAAAAATTATCCATTGAATATATTAAAAAAGAATTCTTTTAATGTTACAGATCGAATAGGTTCTTTTATATATGTTCAGACAAGAAAGCATCGCCACACCATTACAGTAATGAAAAGGGAGAAAGAAAAAAAAAAAAAAATGCAAACATGTATATATGAATATATATATATATATATATATTTATTTATATTTATTTATTTATTTATTTTAAGGTGGGAGATAAGTTTTTCCTGTCATCCACGAATATACATAATAGGAAGAAAAGAAAAACATGGGATGTAGGGAACAATTATTTAACGTCCCAATATAGTACAACAAGTACATACAGTTATTATAATCAGAATGATAATATTAAGAGGCAATATCAAAATAATAATAGTAATGTAAACAGCATTAATGAACATTTAAATCTTGGGAAAAGAAAAAATAGCAATATTGAAGATAAACCAATTATAAGTGTAGGAAATATTGTAAAAAATGAAAGAAACAAAATAAAAAATGTGCAGAAAAATATTAATAGAACTAACACAAAGAATAAATTTCGCTTCAGTAATTTGAGTATATGTAGTGGTACTATTAATACGGATAGGAAAAATATTAACTACAAGAATGACATGATAGGCCTTAGTAAATCACGTAAAAAAAAAAATAAATAAATAAATAAAATTATAAATATGTAATATTTTATATATAATATGCTGATATATATATATATATATATATATATATATATATGAACTTTATTTGAATATATAAAAATGTTTTTTTAGATAAAAATAAAATGAAAAGGAAAACGTATAACCATGCAAATAACAGAAATGAATTTGTTTCAAGTTATAAAAGAGAGAAAAACAAAATGTCCAATCATATAAAAAATACAATATATGATAGATATATTCAGAAATATAAACAAAATCATATGTGTCCACAAAGAGAGAAGAAAAAAAAATCCATATATATTAGAGGAAATTATAGTAATATCAGTAATATATATAGTGTATATAAACCTACAAAGGAAGATGTATTAGAAGAACAGTATGATTTTGACTTGACGGATGTGGTAAAATGATAAAACACATAAATGTGTAAATATATATATATATATATATATATATATATATATGTATATATGTATGTATTCTATGGATTGGTTATTGTTATTATTTATTTATTTTTTTTTTTTATTTTTTATCTTGTTAGCTTATAATTCCAGAAGATTTTCATGTTACTCAAACTAAGATACCTGAACCGGATATTAATCTTATGAATAATGTAAAATAATATGATGACCTATATAATGAATTCATATAAGCACTCACATATATATATATATATATATATATATATATATATATATATGTTTTTACATATTTATTGATTTTTCATTCTTCTTTTTTCAGGAAAATGATATTTTATTAAACCACTTTTTAGATACCAATCTTGATTCAAAAATACCATTAATTGAACTAAACATGTTCAAATGTTGCTGAATAGATAAATTGTAAAAAATCGATACAAGAGTACAAAATAATATAAAAATGTAATTACATTTTATTATATATATTTTTTAATATTTATATGTTTTATTATTTATTTATTATATTATATTATTGATTTATTGTATTATTTTTTTTTTTTTTTTTTTTTGGGTTTAATATAAATTTTTAATTAATGTTCTTATTTGAAAAGATTGTCTATAATTATTTTGAACTAACGTTATTTCATTGATTTTTTTTTTTTTTTTTTTTTTTGAAGTTATAAAATAAAAAAAAAAAAATAACACAAATGTGTATCAAACTTTTATTTATTATATTACACATATTTAATGTGTAATATTAAATTTGCCTGATTATTTACATTTAACAAATAACAAAAAAAAAAAAAAAAAAAAAAAAAAAAAAAGGCTTGAGAATACATTCTTGGATATTTATTTGTGCATTTATTTATTTATTTATTTATTTATATTAATATAACTTAACTTTGTGTCTCATATTCAAATGAATATTTTATTGATTAAAAAAAAAAATATTGATTTTGAAACTTGACATTTTTTATCCTTGTTCCTTTTTTATTATTTATACTTTCCATACTATTTGAAGAGTTGGATAATATATTATCTTCATGTTGTTTATATATATAATTATCGTTTTGAGGTATATGCTTGTTATTATTATAATAGTCTAGTATATTATTATAATTTTCAGAAGTGTTATTATTATAATTTTTTTTTTTGAAATTATCATTTGTTATATTATATGTTTGATTATTATGATGTGTATGTATATTTTCTTTCTTTGAAAGGGCAGAACCTTTTTGTTCATTAAAAATATTGTTTTTATATTTGTTTGAAAAGTCAGATAATTTATATTTAACAGAACTATTTGATGATAATACCTTATTTTTATTTGTTTGAGATAAGAGATTAATAAAATGATTTTTATGATAAATATTATTATGCTTAGTTTTGGTTGAGAAGGTATTAGAATTTTTACATGGTAATATATTTTTTTGATTATTATATATAATTTTTTTTTCTTCCTCTATGTTTTGATTTTTACATGTCTTATTATGTTGTAATAATTTATATGTATTTACTAATTGAGTACCACATTTTTTATTTTTAATATAACTTAATTTATTTTTTTCTTCAATAATATTAGGATGATTGAAATTTTCATTATTTATTTTAAATTTAATTCTTGTATTATTTCCTTTTTTATCTGCATGAATTATAGATATAAAATTCTTTTTACTAATTTTTTTATAATTTTTCATGTGTAAATTTTTTAATTTTTTAGTTTGTAACAATTTGATATTTTTATTTCTAGTATTAGTTTTTAATTTAAATTCTCGTTGTTGTTTTATGTATTTTGTTTTATTTTTATTATCTTGTATGCTTTTATATTTCTTTTCAAATTCTTTAATTTTTTTAATATTTTCTTGAATTATTTTGTTATCCTTAATGCAATGAGATTTTTCATTGATGGTTTTATTTTCTGTACATTTTACACTTTGATGATGGTAATGTTGATCATCCTTATAAATATAATTATTATAAGTATTATTATTATTATTGCTATTATCAGTATTATTATTATTGTTATTATAAGTATTATCATTATTGTTATTATAAGTATTATCATTATTGCAATTATAAGTATTATCATTATTGCTATTATAAGTATTATCATTATTGTTATTATAAGTATTATCATTATTGCAATTGTAAGTATTATCATTATCATTATTATTATCATTATTATTATCATTATTATTATTATCATTATCACTATATTTTTCCATCTTATTATTATAACATTTATTGGTGTCCTCTAATTCGTTATGATCGCATATATTATTATTCCCCTTATTCGCTTTATTACTTTTGTATATTTGTTTATCTTTTAATTCATATGATTTTATTTGATTTTGTAAGGCATCTATTTTTTTCTTGATTATATATTTTTTATTCTTTTGAGTCATAAAAATACAATTAATTTTGTGATTGCTTTTTTTATAATAATTATTCGTTTCCTTTTCATCCATTTGGTTATGTTTTTCCTTAATGTTAGTTTCCTGATTTTCCAAGTTGTTCATGTCATTTTGTATATTATATTCATTGGGATGACTATTAATTGAAATTGTTTTTCTTATATTTTTTAAAGTGTCTAATGTATTTTTATAATTTATTATAACTTTATTATTTAATTTAGAAATAATATATGTATTATTATTTGTTATGATATTAGATAAACCGCATGAATTTTTTTTAGCTATATATATTTTTTTAATATTTTTTAGTTTACATAAATTTTTATTTTTTTGAATATCTTTTATATTGTTATCATTTTGTTTCAGTAATATATTAGAATAATTATTTAGATTATTATATGATAATTTTTTTTTTTCTTTATTATTTATTTGTTCCATATTAAAAAAATTGTAATTTGTTACTTGATCTGTTTTTAATTTATTCATTTGATAATTTTTATTTATATGTAAATTATTTAAAATTATCTTTCGATATTTATCAATTATATCATTTGTTGGTACATTCTGTTTAATACATGTTAATATCTTATTTTTAACTTTATTACTTAGAAATATATTATATATAGATTGATGTTGTTGAAACGTTTGCATATGTAAACTATTACATATATTTCTTATACTTATATTACACAAAATATTACATTTTATTAATGATGAGAATAATAATAATTCATATGGACATGCACAATTTATCAAGAAATTTATTTTTTTGTTATTATATTCCTTTTGGTATTTGGCAAAATTCGTAATTTCTATTAAATAAACTTCTAGTATTTTTTTAAAAATTAATAATTTGTTATGACGTATTTTTAAATGATCAACAAGTTTAGATTGTATATGAGAAAAGAGGTATGTTTGATTATGATAAGAAAACCTGTCAACATAAATTTTGTCATTATGATTATTTTTAATAATAATAGTATTATTATCTTTCATTTTATTTATATTTACATTTTTTATTTTATTTATATTTACATTTTTTATTTTATTTATATTTACATTTTTTATTTTATTTATATTTACATTTTTTATTTTATTTATATTTACATTTTTTATTTTTTTGTAATAATATTCTATATTTATAACACTCTTTATAATATATTTACAGAAGCTTTTAACAAAAACAAGATAACTTTGAATAATTACTTCATTACATTTTATATTTGAAGAAATGTTATAACTTTGATCATTTATATTTTTACAAATATCACGATATATATTGGTAATTATTAAAAAAATATTCATTAATGTTTTTATAACTATATTATTGTCTAAATCCTTATTTTTATTATTATTTATCATATTAGATAATTTATATTCTATTTGATAAATTATATTTTCTATTTCTTCTAATTTTTTGTTTATATGATTTATAAGTTTCTTTATTTGTAATATGATATTTTTAATATCTTTTAAAAATATGTGTATTTTATTTTTAATTTTTATAAGAGAAAATAGACAAAAGAACTTATCTAATGTAAAACATGATTCAATAAACTCAGTGATATTTTCTTTATTCATTATAATATCTATACTTTCTTTTATATATTTTCTTATAATATGATCCTTCTTAATGATAACAGTGTATATTTTATCCTTTTTATTTAAATATTTTTCAAATAATTTACAATATTGTTGTAATATATTCTCTTCTATATAAAATTTACCAATTCTTATATTATTCTTACCATAAAAATATACTAAGTGTATTTGATCTTTTTTCTTTTTTATTTTTATAACATCTACAATTTTTTTTTTATTCAAAAAGAATTTTATTGGATTAACTTTATTATGATCATTACTACTACTATTTATATTATTATTATTATTATTATATTTAATATTTATATCTTTAATATTATCATTATTTATATATTCTATATTATGATTCATATCAAAATTGGTTACTTCACTTCTCTTACATGCATTTTTATTACCCTTGTATGAATATATATCATTTTGATTTTGTTTAACAAATAAATTATTATCTATATTATCCTTGGTGTTTATACTTATCTTATTACTTTCATTCATATCTTCCATATTTATATATTTTAAATTGTTATATGTAAAGTTTTTTATATATGTATCTGTTGTGTTTGTATGTTGTAAAACATGGTCAATTTTTTCTTTTCTTTTTTTTTTATTATAAATTTTATTTATATATGTAGTGAATTTACTATTAAGTTTTGTATAATATTTATATGGTTTGATAGGAGCATTTTTATTTAATTTATATGTATTTATATGAATAACTTCATTGTAATTCTTCATTTTATATATTTTATTTATTATATTTATGAGTTTTTTTTTTAAATGAACCTTTCTATTAATAATATATACATGTTGTCTGGGATTATTTTTATCTCTCTTGATTTTTATGCTAAAGCGTCTACCTGTTTTATGTGTAATAAAATTATTATTTATATAATTATTAGTATTATTATTAATATAAATTTTTATATCATTATTAGTATGATTATTTATGTTATCATTTATATCATAATTTATGTTATCATTTATATCATAATTTATGTTATCATTTATATCATAATTTATGTTATCATTTATATCATAATTTATGTTATCATTTATATCATAATTTATGTTATCATTTATATCATTATTTATATTATCATTTATATCATAATTTATATAATCATTTATATCATTATTTATATTATCATTTATATCATTATTTATATTATCATTAATATCATTATTTATATTATCATTTATATCATTATTTATATTATCATTTATATCATTATTTATATTATCATTTATATCATAATTTATATTATCATTTTTTATGTTGTCCATAATTTTGTTATATTTAATATGTCTGGATGAATTGCTTATTTGTTCCACATACGTATCAACATCTTTTTTATCAATTTTATTATCTTCTTTTAATGTATATATATTGTTCATATTATTTAATATGATATTACAACTGTTTAATATTGACTTTATATATCGAAAATCCAGATCGTAATTTTCCATAGATAAATTTTGAAGCATATAATTTTCTAAATAATTTGTATTATCATCATTCTGTTCATCCGAAATTATATTATCATGTAATATATTTAAATTAGAACCATTTTCTTTTTGATCTATATTGTTATAGTTATTTTGATTTGTGTATTTTTCATGTAGTGTATTATTATTATTATTATTATTATGTATTTTATTATTGTATAATTTTTTTTTTTTTTTTTTTTCTTTATTCCCTTCTTTGACAAATTGAGAAAGCGGAATTAAATTACAATTTCTTTGTTTTAACAATTTAAAGTTTTTCTTATTTTTATATATTTTTATATATTTGTAGATTTTTCTAAGAATTTTTTTTTCCCTATAATATTGGGAATACGAGAAAAGTCTAGGGAAAATGAAAAGATAATTATGGTTACTCTTGTTATAATACCTTTTATTATTCTTCTCGTTATTTTTTTCATTATTCTTTTCATTATTCTTTTCATTATTGTTTTCACTATC
>LT990240.1:1479655-1483074 GCA_900257145.2 Plasmodium billcollinsi
CGTTTGTATTATAACCCCAACATATTCATATATAAATAATGCACGTATGAAACTTTCATTTAATAAATTTTCGTAACATATTATTATTTAAAATTTTTGATTTTAAATCATAAAATTTGGTATCTACTCTTTCATTATTTTGTACTTCCTTTGGTAACTCTTCATTTTCTATATGTCCTTTGTTAAGAACATTTAAGGATGATAACCTTTCTTCCATCTCATAACTTGTTAGAGATAAGTCTTTAATAATATTATTATTATTATTATCATCATTATTATTATTATTATTATCATTATTATAATCATCACTATCTTCATTATGAATATTATTATTTTGAATTGTAGAACTATTACTATATGTACTTAAATTATTAAAATCTTTTTTTATATCATCAATATTTTCAATATCATTATCTGTTGTAGTACCACCATTATTAATACAATTATTAATATTATGATCAACTTTGTTTATGTATATATTGTTTTTTTCATTATTATTTTCATCTTTTACTTCTACATTATTATTTTGTAATCCATTATTATTATCAATGTTATTTTCTATGGAGCTTTTATTACTACCCTCTTCATTCATTGAATCTTCGATATTTGATATGTCACCAGACGAATTTTTCAAATATTCATTATTAATTATACATTCTGATTTATCCTGAAGGATGTTAATATTATATTCTTCATTTATATTGTTTTCAAAAACATAATCCTTTTTAATTATATTTTCGGTATTATTATATTCATTGGATATATTCTTATCATCCATTTGTTCATCCTTCAATTTTTCATCCTTCAATTTTTCATACTCCATTTGTTTATTCTCCACATTTTCATTCTCTACATTTTCATTCTCTACATTTTTATTTTCTACATTTTCATTCTCTACATTTTCATCCTCTACATTTTCATTCTCTACATTTTCATTCTCTACATTTTCATTCTCTACATTTTCATTCTCTACATTTTCATTCTCTACATTTTCATTCTCTACATTTTCTTCCTCTACATTTTCGTTCTCTACATTTTCATTTTCTACATTTTCATTTTCTACATTTTCATTTTCTACATTTTCATTCTCTACATTTTCGTTCTCTACATTTTCGTTCTCTACATTTTCGTTCTCTACATTTTCCTTTTCTACATTTTCATTCTCTACATTTTCATTCTCTACATTTTCTTCCTCTACACTTCCATCTCCCATTTTTTCATCCCCCCTTTTTTCTTCCAATTTTTCATCATCATGATTAGTATCAACATCTACATCGTCAGCACGTGTTTTATAATGCAGATGTATATAAAACCTTTCAAAATATTCAACAGATGGAAAATAATATTTATGAGGTTTAACCTGTGTAGGTATAAAAAGAATTTTAAAAAGGGTATTTAATTTTTCCGTCATTTTTCCCAACTCATGAAATAAATATAAATATTTCGATAATTCATAAGATGGTATATTTCTCAATTTATTATATTCTTCTCTTTTTATAGAAAAGGCACGATCTAATAATACATTAACATATTCACAATTATTAAAAATAAAATTATATGTTTTATTATCTATAAATATATCAAAATGTAAAAATATATTTGAATAAGCTTCTAATAAACGTTTTTGGAATCCAGGATTCAAAAAATAAATCATTACTCTATCTTTGCCTTTATAAGTATTTAAAATATTAAAATTTTTTAATAGGGAATCCAAATTGCCTATTGCTAACTTATCAATTGAATCAATATATTCTCCTAATTTATCTAAATAATTTAATTTTACAATATTTATATTTAATATTTCTAAACGCGAAAAAATGCTTTTCCCTTTATAATTATTTTGTTTATTATAGTTAATATCACTTTCGTCATCATAACTATTTATGTTGTTATCATCATCATTTATATGATCTTCTTCACTTCTCATTTTATTTCCACTATCATTATTATTTGGTTCATGGTCACTCATAATAGTGTGTTCATTATCAGTCATATTCTCTTTATCATTACTCACTTCATTTTCCGCATTCTCCTCTAACTCATCATCTTCCTTTTCTCTTTTTATTCTTATAGGAACTGCATTTTTACTGTTATCCGCTTTATTATTTTGTGATATATTTTTATTTGTCAGGAAATGTCCTAATTTAATATTACTTAAAATATTACGAGACTTGTTTTTTATTGAACTATATAAACTAAAAACGGTTTTATTTTTCTTAATCTGATTATCATCATTAGTTTTATTAACATCATTAGTTTTATTAACACCATTAGTTTTATTAACACCATTAGGTTTATTAACACCATTAGTTTTATTAACACCATTAGTTTTATTAACACCATTAGTTTTATTAACACCATTAGTTTTATTAACATCATTAGTTTTATTAATATCATTAGTTTTATTAACATCATTAGTTTTATTAACATCATTAGTTTTATTATCATTGCTCATATTATTATCATCATCTACTTTATCATCAATTAAATTTCTGTTTTTTAACTTTTTATTTTGATGACCTTCCTTATTTATTTCAAAGAAAACTCTTTTTGCTGTTCTTGAATATTCAATAGAATCATTATGAATTGTACGTCTTTTTAAGTTTCTAAAATTCTCATAATTTTCTTTTTCACCCGACAATTGTGGTATTTTATTATTTAATAACATGGATGATGTATCAGTATATGAATTACTTCTCATATGACTATTAGCTTTTACATTTTCTTTTGAAATATTTAAATCTTTTGAATTATAAGTACGATTTTCCTTTAATGCACTTAACACATTTTCAAGAACGTTGATATAATAATCACGCTTATCATTTTTAGTATCAAGAATATCTTTTATGTTTATGGTCATACTATTTAAACAACCATATTTATTTTTACTATTGTTGTAGTTCGTATGATTACTTTCATTTGTACTATCAGAAATGTTTCTGTTTTTATTTTTATTTTCATCCGTATTATATAAATGTTGTGTTTTTTTCATTATAGGTTTATTATTAAAACTTTCAGAAGGATATTTTTCATTACGACATATATTACCTTTCATATTATCAGATGAGAAAAATAACATTTCATCATTTTCCCCATCTTTTCTTTTAAATTCTGAAAATTCATTAATATTAACCTTATTTAAGATATGTACCTTTTGTTTTTGTGATTTTATCTTTTCGTCATTTAATATTTTATACATAATATCTGACTGGATAGGACTTCTACTTGTATTATTATTTCTATCTGTGTTTTCATCATCATCTTCAATATCATCATCAACATGTGCATCATATTTTTTATTCTCCTTTGCTATTTCTAATTGCTTTATTTTTAGTTCATCTCCTATTTTATTGTAATCTTTTTCTGATAAGTTGTCATACATAAGGGATGGACGAGAATTACTAGTTGAATTATTATTA
>LT990240.1:1490577-1533077 GCA_900257145.2 Plasmodium billcollinsi
TATATATATATATATATATAGAGAGAGAGAGAGAGAGAGACATTATACATTGATAAAAATAAAATATTGAACTAAATAAATAAACATATATACATATAATATAAATATTATTTCTATGGATTAATATGCATGTAACGTATTTATACTTTGTTATCTTTTTATATGATTAATAAAACATGAAAATTATGTTGGTGTCTTAAAAACTAAATACCCTTAAACATTAATGTATACTATATTATAAATATGGAGTGTATGATATCTGATATATATTAATTAACAATAAATTATATATAAAACACATTATTTTCTATTGCACAATAAATTTCTTATAATAACTTTCTTTTTTCTAATTAGGTGTCATCATTAAAAATATTATAATTTATAATATAAACATAAAAAAAAAAAAAAAAAGAAAAAAGAAATAATAATTAAATAATGTGAAAATTAAAAGTACAAATATAAATATATAACATTATAGATATTAATACATACATAGATATATACATATATACATATATATTCTTAAATATTTTTAACCATCTTGGAATGAAAGAAAAAAAAAAAAAAATTAGTAAATGAAATTAATAAATTAATAAAATCATGCTTTTTTATTTTCTTTTAATTATAGATATTATTACAAAAATAATAAATATATATATTTATTTTAGTATATAAGTATAAAACCCTTATTATATTTATCATGGTACTTTTTTTTTTTTTTTTTTTTTTTTTTATATTATATATTTTATTATATATAATATATTACAATATATATATATATTATAATATATAAAATCTAATTCATAAAATATCGAAAAAAAAAAAAATATGGATAATTTACATTTTAATTAAAAAAAAAAAAAAAAAAAAAAAATTAATATAAAATTATAATATTACAATAATACTATATAAATATAATAAAATATATAAAACCTTATTAATTCTACAAATTTTTAAAAAGATCTAAAAAATATATATATATATAATATATATAGTAGTAGTTTATTTACTAATGTATATGTTTTTACTATATTTTTCTCATATAAATATATCGTTATTAATTGCATCTTAATGTGGGTTTTGACCATATCTACTATATGCATGTTGATACAAAAAATAGTTAAAATTATTAAGAGAAAAATTATTATATATATTATATAATATATATATATATAAATATATATATATTTATTGTTATGTATATAATTGTATATATATAATTTTTTTTTCGTTAATATGCATAATATTATAATTATATAATAGCATTTTATTTATGGTCTTATATATATATATAATATAATTATGATGGAATTTATATATAAATCCATATTATTAATATAATATACAAAATATTTATATATAAATATAAGGAAAAATTGTCCCATTTCAAAAAAAAATATATAATAATATATAATATATATAATAATATATAATATATATAATAATATATAATATATATAATAATATATAATATTATAATAATATATAATATATATATATGTATATAATATAATATGTATAATATTATATGATAAATAATTCAAAAGAATATATAACAAAATTATATATAAATATTAAGTGAATTTATGTATGTATAATTTATGATTGCTATTAAAAGAAATATTATTACATTTAATATTTCATAATAAAATGATCGCCACTTAATGGATTATATGAAATAAAAAAAAAATGGTATATACATATATAAAAAATTACTTGAAAATGATAATAATAAGATATACATTATAGTGAAATGATTAAATACATGATGAATAAAATAAAAAAAAAGAAAAAACAAAATTTATAAAATATATGTAAATATTATGTTCAATATAAACATTTAATTTATAATAAAAAAGATAAAATAAAATAAGGTTAACTTTAAAGAAAAACAAAATATTTCATATTATATAACACTACAAAAATGAATATTTAATGAATACCTTACGTATTTTTTAATTTTTTAACAAAATATTGTTTTATTTTTGTTAAATATAAAAAATAACGGCATATTATATATATATATATATATATATACTATATACATATCTTTTCCTTTTTTTTTTTTTTTTTTATGAATATTTTTGGTTTAAAATGAAATATGAAAAAAAATTTTGGAATGATAAAGGAAAAAAGAGAAATGAGAAACAATTAAATGATGATAATTATAGAAATAATAAAAAATATCAAAATGATAGTGGTTATAATAAAGTGAATAATAATAATAAAATGCAAGGAGAAAAAGGAAATTACAATAATACACCCTTTTTAGGAAATATTAAAAATAAGAAATATAATTATGAAGCAAATACAATTGGTTTTGATAAAAGGAATAACAACCATGAATATATTCCATCCTTTAATAAAAAAAGTGGAATGTATCAAAAATCAAAAAATTCTAATTTACATTATCAAGATAAATATAGTAGAGAAAATAAAGAGAAATCTCCTAGATATAATTATAATCGTAATAAATATAATAAGAACTATCCTGATGATGATCATATAAGTAATAATGAAAATTACAAAAATGAATATTATAATAATTATATGGATGATAGTAATAATTATATAGATGATAATAATAATTATAATTATATGGATGATAATAATAATTATAATTATATGGATGATAATAATAATTATAATTATATGGATGATAATAGTAATAATTATAATCATTATAATGAAAATATTAATTATAATAATAATATGAATGATCAGGGCAAAAAAATCCCTAATATTAGACAAGAAGATATCAATTTAGAATTAAATAAGTTACATAGAGATCTTCACAATTTATTATTTACATCATCAACAAATAATAATATAAATAGTACAAATGAAAATAACAATTTAAATTTAGGAGACCCTATGTTCTTACATAATATTATGACAAAAAATAGTCAAGATAATTTCGATCATATGGAACCTCTAACAAATTTCAATGATTCTCAGAATGATTTCAACAAAAATTTTGGGAATTTTTTTAATTCATATGATATGAATGCTAAATATAAGGAAAAAAATATAAGACAAGTAGAAAATTACGAAAAGGATGAAAATGAAGTGAGTGAATATGGTAAACATTATAACTATAGTGCAAATGATCAAAGTGATCATAATAATCAATATGATAATGATAATAAAAGTAGATACCATAATTTAAATAATAAAGGAAATTTTATTAAAAGTAACACTACTACTAATAATAGTGATGTATTAAGTCAGTTGTCAATATTAAGAAATATTCCCTTTAATAATTCTATTGAAGAGGAAGAAAATGATAAAACGAGCACAAATGAGAAGACAGCTATGATATTAAATGATTTAAAAAAATGTCTTACTAAAAATGAATCGAATATATATGTAAGCACTGAAAATACGTTAAGTGGTATATCAAATGAAGGTGAAGAATATATATATGAGAATCATATGATGAAAAACCACTACGTAGACAAATCACATAAAAACTACAATAATAATAATGATAATGATAATAATGATAACAATAATAATAATGATAATAATAATAATAATAATAATGATAATAATAATGATATTATTAATAATAATAATTTTCATATGTATCAAGAAAAAAATGACAATATTTTAAAATACACAAGTGGTATGTATAATTCTTTTAAAAATGATAATAAATCAATAGAAGAATCCTCCATATCTAATGGCAGCAGTGTAGATGATACAAATGAATATAAAACCAAAAAAGAGGAAGAATATACCTATAATGATATGATATTTCCAAAATCTAAAATTGAAGAATCCTTAAGAGTATTAAACACATTACAAGTAGATATAGAAAGAGTTTGTTGTTACATAAAACATTTTATAGAACCACCTGAACCCTTATTTGAAGTTATGGTAAATGTATTTGTAGATAAAAAAGTTAGTATAAATTCCAAAATGGCTATATTTTATGTATATAATCATTTAATTCAAGAATTAAGAAATAATTTAAAAAATGATTTGATAAAATTTAATTCGATAGCAGATAAAGGATTACATATATTTGTAATTCCTGTATTGAGGCATATATTAGAAGAAAGAGGTTATGAAGAAATGATAAATAAATTTTTTAGGTGTATAGGTATTTGGAATGATCGAAATGTATATAGTAAAATTGTATGTGATCAATTAAAATCTTTACAAAAAAATCCAAATAAAAAAATGGACTTTTCTATGAAACATCCAGGATATCAAGCACATAGTTTGTTATCTAATGAGTTATCAAAATTTTTACCTATAAATTTTATATTAAAAATGCCAAGTACTAATAATGAACACAAGAAAGCTTTACAACATAAAATATTAAGTACCTTATTTAATAATATATCAAAAGAATCCTTAAAAGGATTTCAAGCTAACGATATAGAAGAAGCATCCAAACTTTCTGATAAAGTTATGAGAATGTTTGGACAAGAATTAGTATTAATTAATTCTCAAATACTTGAACTATCTTCTTTGATAACAGACAATAATAATCACTTGGTAAAGATACAGAATGCCTTGGAAAAGTTAAATGAATAAATCCACTTTTTTATGTTATACATTATAAATTAAATTTTTTTTTATACGTGATTTAATATATATTATTTATTTATTCATATGTGATTTAATTTGATATATATATATATATATATATATATATATATATATATTTTTTTTTTAATATTATTTTCCCATTTTAGCTAGCTGCCTTATTTTATATTATTGTTTTGGTTTAATTTATTATTATTTTTTTTAAGTTGATATATTATATAAATATATATATATATATTTATTTATTTATTTATCTATTTATATATATATAATATGTCCATAATTTGAAAATTAATTTTTTCTTAATTTTTATAATTTTTTCATATTTTTTCTAATTTATTATTATTATTATTATTATTTTTTTTTTTTTTTTTTTTTTTTTTTTTGAAAAGCTAATTAATAATTTATTTTTTAATTAATTTAAACGTTTATGAATTCACCATATATGAAATATTCATTATGCAATTAACAAAAAAAAAAAAAAAAATAAATAATATAAAATAGAATAAAATAAAACAAGGTAAAACAAGATAATATTTACAAAATAAAAAACAACAACAAATAATAATAAATAATAAAATAATGAAATATTATAATGTACTATCAATTTTTGAAGTGTATGTAAATATGTGGATTGATAAGATCAAGAAAATAATAAAAATTAGTTATAGGTCCTTTTCCTTCGATAGTCTCCTTATATAATTTAGTTCCATTTTCTTCTCCATTCTCTGTAAAAAAAAGGTGTAAATTAAAAATATATATATATATATATATATATATATATATATATATGTATGTATGTATATATATATATATATGTGTGTACATTATTATAATAATAATATTTTATGTATTAGTATAATTCTTTATGTTTTTTCTTTTTCATTTTTTATGCTTACGATGAGACAAGTTGAATGTTCAAAGAATGAGCCAAAGATCTTTTCCATAATTCTCTCGTATAATCATCAAAGAGGACCATTTTAATTTTTTTTTCTTTAAATTCCTCATTATTTTTGATTTTAAATTGTATTTCAATAATACTTTCATTATTATTTACAAATTTAATTTTACTTAAATATTCATTATCATATTTATGAATATGCTTAAGAAATAATTTGTTTGCATTTGAATATCTTTCTCTTTCATCGTATACTTCACTTTTATTAATAATTTCACTTTGTCCTTGTTGACTTTCTATACTATTTGTGGACATATGTGTTGAGAGTATTTGTTCATTCGTATATTCAGTATTATTACAAGAATAGTTATATTTAATAGTATTTCTGATTGCACACTTTCTAGCAAAAGGTATATTTTCAGCATTGATAATATTATTATTAGATGTAATTCCTAAGATATTATTTAAATATATTTTATCGTTTTTAATAACATGATCTTTTGAGTTAAATTGTTCATCATAACTATCTATACTAGATTCCACATAAAGATGAAGATCATTTTTTTCTTCTTCTATAAATGGACTTAGAAATATCCAATGTTTAAAATTAAATTTAAATATATAAAAATGTTTTTTTGTTAAAACAAAAAATAATAATTTTCTTTTATATTTAGACTTTAAATTTCTTCTAAATATATTGAAATCTTCATCATTGGATTGTATATTACAATTTTGTTGAATATTATCACACGATTTATTATATTTTTCTGTATTACTAGAATAAGATAATAATGAATCATGACTATAGAAATCATCTGATATATTATTAGAATAAAATGTATCTTCATAATCATCTTGTCTTTTTTCTATATTATTTTTAATTTTTTCTCTTTCTTTTTTTTTTTCTCTTCTAGCTTTATATTTCATATAATCACTTGGACTTACTTTTTTATATGCAAATGTAGTTATAAGTATATTTTTTGTATTCATATAATGTTTTAAATTATTCGTAATAATATTATCTTGTATTAAATCAACTCTATTTTCATAAGTATTACCAGATAAAAACTGTGCATAACTTACAATATTATTTTGAAAATATTTATTCATGCTAATAAATATATCATATGATTCATAACTTATATAATTATTATAATTTATATATCCAAAAATTAGAAGATTGTCGTTTATTTTACTTATACATATTCTTGTTAAGTCAACATATTTCCTTTCGGAATATATTATTAATTTTATATCTTTATCTTCAGTTATATTCTCCTCAAAATTGTCTGGTATATAAACCAAATAATATTTATCTACTCCAAGGGCAATAAAGTACCATTCAAGGCCTAAAAGAAGGGAAAAAATAAAATGTATGAAGAAAAAATTTTTTTTTTTTTATATATAAATATTAATATATGAATAGAACACCACCATGTACATGTATATATGTACACATATATATATATATATATATATATATATATATATATATATATATGTTTTTTTCTTTTTCTTTTTTTTTTTTTTTTTTTTTTTTTTTTTTTTTTTCTTTTTCATTACTATTTTCCCTTATATATATTACGGGAGAAAGGTGATATATTTGCGTGGGAGCTTTCCTGTCAAGAGATAACTGATTTTGAAATACTATTCTAAGATATATCAATTTATTATAAAAGAAAAGGGAGTGAATTATTGATTTCCTAAATAATACCTTATGAATATACTTCTTATAATTTATAAAATAAAGGATAAAATATTTCAATTTTTTAGAAAAGCTCATAAGATATGATAATGTAAATAAGGTATAAAAGAATATAGTATGAATAAAAAAGAAATTTTTTTTATGATAAATATAGGAGGCATATATTGATCCATGATGTACACTGTGAATATATATAAATAAATATAATAATAGGATAATATTATTTTTATAAAAAAAATGGAATAATGTACAATCTACACACCACTTTTGTATTTCTTTATACTGTGAAAATTGTATATATATAATTTTTTGTGTAAAATAATAAAAAAGTTTTGATAATTCAGCAAAGAAATATTGTTCCTTGTAAGATAAAATATATTCATTATTTCTTATTTTATTTATAAACACTCTAGATAATAATTTACAATAATAAAAAAATATATTATAAAAAAGTAACATATTCATTGATTCCACTGCTGTAATATTCATTTTTAATATTTCACTATATAAACGAAAAAAATGTGCATATACATTACAATCATAAAAGCTGCATTGATTTAAGATATTTAATAAAGTTTTTATCACATGTTGTTTTAATAAAAATTCTTTAACTTTTAAATAATATTCATTATTTATATTATTTACTATGATACTATAGAAAATTCTTAATATAGCATATAAAATAAATGCTTCATTGATTTCACCCTTATTACTATTAACATAAATACCTCTCTTATTAAATAATAAAATATGATTATTATTTAATTTATGTTCATATATATTTTCTTTATTATATTTTAATAGTTCACATGAAAATTTATCTAATATTGTCATATTTATAACACTGTCTTCTGTAGAAGAACTTGAAGTGCTATAATTCTCACTAATTGAAGATTTATCACTAAAATGATTTTTTTTATTATTATAAATTGTATCTTTTGGTTTTTCCTTTGTATTTATATAATCACTAATATTATTTACACAATCTTTATATTTATTACTCTTATTATATATATTACTATTATTATGTATATTATTATTATGTATATTATTATTATTATTATTACTATTTATAGACCCTTTAATATTATTTGGAGATGTGTGAATATAACCAGATATCTCCTCCCCTTTATGCATCAAAATTTCTTCTGAATCATTATTTTTTTCTTTTTTCCTCAAAATTAGATTATTTGTATCTATATTTTCCCCTTCATACTGTTTACTAGTTTTTAAATATTTGAGTGATTTTTTTTTTTTCATAACCTTTGGAATATCAAACAGATACTCAATATTTGTTCCAATATGATTTTCGACAGATATATCAAAAGTCTGTTTAAAATTATTATTATATAATTTTTGAATTAGTTTTTTTTTTTTTTCTTTAATAATTCTTAACTGCTCATTTAAAAAATTCAAAATAGATGATACATCATGATCAATATTATTAAATGAATTATGATACACATCATTCACTTTTTCTTTGTCCCCATCTTGATAATTTTCATAATTTATATCTTTATATGTTATATTCATATTTTTAATTTTTTGTTTGATTTGTTTTTCTTTTATTTTCCATTTCTTTATTTTTTTTTCATATTTTAATTTATGATATTTTAATACTCCTGGAAAATAATATTCTTGTAATTCTTGTTTTAATTCTATAAAAATATCATTTTGTACAAATGTATATAAAATAGTAAAAAGATCTATCATATAATGTTGTAAGAATATATTAACTTGATATATATAATCTTTCTTATCATCTTCATTTAGAAAATAAAAATATTGTAAAATTTTTTTTTTTTCCCAATGTTTTTCTTCCAAATCACAAAGATGAAATATATTTGTATCACAACTTGATTTAAATTGATAATAATAACCACTACAAATATCAGCAATGTTAATTAAAAGTCTTAATGTTACTTTTTTATTTTTTTTCATATTAATTTTCATTAAAGTTTTAAATGTATTATCCATATTACAACACCATGTTCTTTCTATTAATATATCATAATCCATTTTTAACTCATTATATAATTTATCTTCATTTGTTAAAATATGAATAAAATAAGTAGAAATTAAATTATTTCTTAAAAAAAATCTCAAGTCCTTATAATGAGAACATATACATAATAACTTTACAATAATTTTATTTAGATCCATAGAGTAATCATTCTTATTATATAATGTAGTATATTCATCATTTAGTTCAAACATATTTTTTTTATTTACAATTACGTCATTTGTTTTTTTTTGTAATAATATATCTTTTAATAAAAATTCATTCATAATTCGTAATAAGGAAATAATAATCTGTTCAATATTATAGCATTCAATAACATTTTTAATATCTTCATTTTTTAAAACTTTGATATATATCATAACAGAGTAGTAATATATTTCTTTCCATTCATCATTAATATCAATAGAATTGTCGTGTAAAATGAAAAATATTTTGTGTAATTCTATCAAGCTATAATCAGTAAAGGGGATAAAATAAATACATTTTAGTAACTTTATGATAATAGGTGTGTACTTTTTCTCTAGAAAAATAAAATAAAAAATAAAAAATAAAATATAATATGGAACGAAAACAAAGTCATCATATAAAAATTTTATGTATATATATATATATATATATATATATATATATATATATATATATATATTTATGTGTGTGTGTTTGTGTACTTATGTATAGATTTATATACATTTTATTCTTCATATAGACATATAATAGAATGATAAAAATTACCTAAACACGTAAGCAAATAATAGTTTACATCACTGTTTCTAAATTGCTTTTTAACTTTAATCGTGTATTTATCAATTTCCTTTTGAAAAAAGAATGTTACAATATCTATGGTATGTTCAACAACTTTGTACAAATACCCCTGTACAACATTATCCTCATTATTATTTTCCAAATTATATGTATTTAACATATTATAATATTTCTGTCCAAATAATAAAGGCAGAATTATTTTTAAATTATTACTGTTATTTAATATATAATTAATATTATTTTTATATATCTCTTCATTGCTTAAAAGTATTAAGAGACCATCTAATGAGGAACTTAACAAATAAGGATTCCCATTTTCCATTTTAATACAAATTAATAATAAATCAATATAATGATATGAGTTACATAGTTCATATAAACATTTTTCATTGTACTTACACATACTATTCAAAGTTGATATTATAATATTTCCAAAAAGGGAATGATTTGTTGATAATTCTTGAATATTTATATTAATGATACTTTTGATTTTTTTAAAATAAAATTGTGAATGCATTTTGTCCTTTATTAGAATATCACAATGTTTAATATAATTATTACATAGTTGGGATACAATTAGATAAATATATTGCATGTAATTTGGAACTTGATCAAAGTTTTCTTCTTCTCTTTTGTTCATTTCTTCGGTTAAAATCTAAATGAATAAAATATATACATATATATATATATATATATATATATATATATATATATATATATATATATATATGTATCATTTTAAGCATTATAAAGAATATTAATTATATAAACGGTTGGCATGTATCCTCATAAATACATATATATATCATATATTTTTTACCTTTAATAAACCTTCGTCATATGCTATGATGCAATTTTCTTTATCTAGTGTTAAAATAGATAATAATTTCAAGGCATCCTCATTCAGTTTATTTCTTAAAGCATCAATAACTTTGTGTATGCAATTACTAAAACTTCCTGCAATGAACTTATCTTTGGGAAGGTGGGTCAGACCTTTAAAAATATTACATAGTGTTTCATGCTAAAATAAAGAAATTATGTACATTATATGTATACGTATATTTCGTAACATAATAATATATACACATATATATATATATATATATATATATATATATATATATATTTTATTTATTACTTCTTTCAAATTAAGTATAGTTGCAGATATTATTTCTTCAAAGACAGAATAAATATAATATTTATACTCTTGATTATTTTGTAAGTTACATAATATATGTAATATCCTAATATTTAAATTATAGTCATTTATAAGAATCAATTTCGAAATTGAATAAATAAATGTACTTCTAATATCTTCATATTTTTCTAAAACTATTAATATTCTATCTACAATCTGATTTATTTTCTTCTGTTTTTCTTCTAAATTTTTTTTTTTTTTTGAAAATAATAAACTTCTAAAATTGACAGGATCTTCATAACATAATGTAGTTAATTCATTTAATACGTTTACATATTTCCAATATGAATTTTCATGTACTAATATGCCTTCAATTAAATTCAAAACATTTTCAGCATGACTAAAATCATCATCTTTTATATCATTTAAAGTGCTTATGTTATTTAAAATTTTATTAATCATTAGATTAACATAATACGTAATATAACTGAATTATCTTTTTTCAGGATATTGTTACAATTATTATAACTGAAAAAACTTTGACAAACTATACATAACTTTTTTGGAGCTTTAAAATATATATGTATATGTGTGTGTATTTATGAATGTATACCCTATTGTGACTTTATTTAAAATTTATATTTCCTTTCTTTAGTTATTGAAACAATCAGAAAAGCAATAAAAAAAAAAAAAAAAAAAAAAAAAAAAAAAAAACATAAAACAATACAAATATTGAAATATAAAAGAAATTGTACTTTTTAAGATCAAATGTTAAATATGTATACACATTTATGGAAATTGAAACAAATAAATAAATGAAACAAAAAAAAAAAAAAAAAAAAAAAAAAGTGTAATTTTTTTATTAGTCATATATGCATATAAATAAATATAAATATAAATATAAATATATATATATATATATATATATATATATATATATATATATAAAGATATAATATTATAAACAACACAAAATAAAAAAAAGACTAAGTTTTTTTATTTTAAATATATATATTCTTATTTATACTCGAGGTAAAAATGTGTACCTAAAAATTTATGTTCCAATAATTTTCTGTATACCCGTTGTGACAAAAAAAAATAAACCTATCTTGATCTAATAATTAAATATATATATATATATATATAAGAACATAGTTTCATTCCTTAATAAATTTAAAAAATACGCAATTTATTTGTTCTTATCTTAAACTTAAAAATATTACCAAGCCAAAATATTATATATATATATATATATATACATATCCTTTTGTGTCATTACAAAAAATAACAGGTTGTTATATATTACAACTTTTAAATAAAATAATTTACTACATATCAATATTTTTCAATAACTATATTTTCCATAAAATATATTAAATAATCTTCCATTAACGCAAATGGCTTAAAAAATTTATATATATATATTATATATATTCCTTCATATAAGAGCAAAATTATTTATAAAAGAACAAGAAAGGTTTTCTCTAATCCTTCATTTTTTTTAAATTTAAATAGTTTTTTATATTAAAAAGGATTTAAAAGCATAAATATTATATCTTTAAAAAGATCAAATATATATATATCTTTTCTTATCACAAGTTATATAAATAAATATACAATAAAATTTATACACTATTTTTCTATAGTTGTCTGCGCAAAAAAAAAAAATAAAAAATAAATATATATACAAATATATATATATATATATATATATATATATATATAATAAATAAAACTTTAAAGGTATCATTTTCATATGTCTACTAATTTTTTTTTTTTTTTTTTTTTTTTTTTTTTAAATTGTTAATAGTTGATATTTATATTTTAAAATTAATGGGTTATTAATTACATAAATATATACCACATTGTGTCTATATTCTTTGCAAAAAAAAAAAAAAATATGAACTCCTCAAAATATAGAAATTATATATATGGGGAAGAAAAATATCCTCAATATATAAATAAAAGAATATATGTGGATGTGCCGTTAGATTCTTATCATCACATATATAATAATAAATATAATAACACAAGTCCTGAAGTAATACATGATAAAAATATTGACTATGATAACATTTTTATGTCAAATAATGGAATTTGTTTTCCTAATCATTATAATAAGAATATGATTAAGAACAATAATATAGAATATAAAAATAATTTAACATCTGTAAAAAAGGGATATAATAGTAGGAACAATAGTTATAATAATGTATGTGGCATGTATCTTTATCCTTCAAGAATAGAAAAATGTCGTAAGGAAAATTTAAACCCTATTCGTCGTGACAAAAAACCAAATAGATATACTTTTAACATTGGTAATAATAAAAATAATTTTGAATTATCTTCTAATTATACAGGAATATATAATAATCATAATAGATTTCAAAAAAATATGGATGAAAATAAGAAAGATATTAAACGTATATCAATAAAAACTGTTATAAATAAACCTAATGTAACCAAAATACCATGCATTAATTATCATACGAAAAATTATAATATTAAATTAGGTTGGTGGTACTTTGGAAAACCATTAAAAATATTTTCTAATATTGAAAAGTATAAACAAAATATAAAAGAAAAATATTATGAAAATAGAAAATTCTGTAAAAATATATCATCAATAAATTCATTAAATAAATATTCAAATAAATTTTTATGTAATGAATATTTTTATATTCCAATCACAGATAAAAATTATTTTAAAAATAAATCTTTGTTAAACAAAAATTGTAAGAGCTATCCTGTAAGCGATTTTCATAAGGTAAATTTGAAACCAATAACAGGATTTATACAGTCATATAAAAAAGAAAAAGAAAAGAAAAAAAATCTACAACATGCCATTATAAAAATATGCAAAGTTCCATATGTTATTAATGATTATAAAAAAAATATGTATCAACATAAACATATGGAAAATATAAAAGGATTAAATAAAAAACAAATGTATTTTGATATGCCAAAAAATAGAAATGATAATACTACTTTAAATAATACATGTGGTTTTATGGCAACAATATCAAATAAATATAATGAAGAAAATAATTCAAAAGGAGTAATAATAACATGCCAACAAAGAAACAAAAATAACATAAAAAAAAAAAAGCATTATATGAATCATAGCAAAAATGATAAAATGATAAAAGGTAACAATCACGTGAATATTAAATTGAACAATAATACCTTTGACAGATATAAAGAAAATGATAATACATCATCTCATTTTATTAGAGATGTAATAACAACATATAGAAGAAAAAACCCCCAAAAAAAAAAAAAAAATCATTTCGGAAATAATACATTCAAAAAAAAAAATGATAGGAATACAAATTTAGTTAATATCAAGAAATATAAAATTTCCTCAAGCTACTCAGAAGGGTCAAGAAACAATCATATTACAAGTGAATCTAAAATATCAAATGGGTCCTTAGATAATATACATAGAAAAGAAGAATTATATCATACATATAAAAAAATAAATAATAAATATATGATTAATGAACCGATAAAAAGATATAGAATGAAAATTAAAACACATAAGAAAAAGCAAAGCAATGAAGAAAATGGAAAGTATAATGAAAATAGGAAATCCAGCTACGAATCAACATATGGTGATAAAAAATATGTTATGAAATGTAAAGAAATAAAAAACAATCAAAAGAATAAATCATATAGTATATCATCCTTAAGTAGTCAAATTTCATTTAACAAACAAACAAAAAAAAAATATCATGTTAAAAATATTGATCATAAAATAAAAGGAACGAATTGTCATAAATATAATAAATATCGTGAGTATCATAATAAATATGATAATACTTTAAAAACGTATAAGAAAATAAATGATCTCCAAAAATTAAAGCGTCATTCTGAACATAATATAGAAAACGTATGTGCAAATAACAGTGATAATAATTCATATACAAATAGTTTATATAAATCTAATTATTTAAATAAAGAAAATGCATATGATTATAAACAGAATGAATTACATCAAGAAGTACCATCCAAAATTTACGATGACAATTATAATATTAATGAAGATTCAAAATATTTTTCGGATGATAAAATTTTACAAGATAATCATATGTATAAAATTTATTGCGATGAAAATTATTCATATCAAAAGCATCATAAATATGATTCTAATGAATTAAAACGTTATGGATATAATTATAAAAATGTTGGAAAAAATAACCCAAATTATAATATTTATCGATATAACAAATTAAAAAATAATAAAATACATGGAAGTAATTTGTTAGAAGAGGAATATGATGAATATTTTCATGATAAATATTAATTTGAAAGTTAACAAAAAATTTGTCCATATTTTATATATAAGGTTACAAAAATTATATGTTAATATTTAATACATAAATAATTAACATTACATATATGTACATATATATATATATATATATATATATATATATATCTAATATTTTTACCATTTGTATAATTATATATTAATTAAAATATTAATGTGTCCTATTAATATTTCTTAAGTTACATTGCAAGTAAAGATCAACTTATTTTTTTAATATAATTTTTTTTTAGTTGTATTTACATTATAGTTTAAATAATTACAAATCAATTAAATAATAATATGTTTTGTATAAAATAAAGAAAAAGGGTAATTCTTTCTTTCAATTGTTGCGAAGGTTTAGTATATGATATCTATATGCTTATATACATATATATATATATATATATATATATATATATATATATATATATATATAGTGTAACGATAAATATTATCTAATATATGTTGTATATTATAACAATCATATTAACTACATATATCTTCCTAATATACAAAATATATATTTCAAGCCAATTAATTCTCAATAAGTGTTTAAAGGATGATTGAAAAAATTTAGACAAAAATCATTTTTTTGTATAGGTTATTTTTCAAAAGAGAAAAAAATATAATTTACATTTATTATGCAAATATATTTATATAATGGGGATTTATAAATATATATTATATAAATTCCTATGGTTTCATTAAAACTGTTCATGTATATATATTATCGTCTGTTCTTTTGAAAGGGTTATATTGATAAATAAGAAAACATGACATAAAATAATATAAATATCAATATAACTATATCCTATTTATATCATAGTTGTTTAGATGATAAAAAAAAAAAAAAAAATTTGGAACACTTTTCTAATTGATATAGAAAGAAAATATAATAGAATTAATGGTAAAAAATGTAGATAAAAAAATAGTTAAAATTACTATAAAAATAATAATAATGATTAATATATATATATATATATATGTAAAGATACAAATTCATTTTTGTATTCTTTTATTTGTTTAAAATAAATAATACAAATATGTATATATTTTATTTTTATATATAGATAGGAAGTTAAATATATATAATGATATTATATTTATAATTAAAAAGATTTATTGTCATTTCATTACATTTCACGTTGCATTATTTATAAGCAAGTATAGATGAAAAATATAAAAAAAATTTCATATAATAATGTTGTAGGATATTAAAGAAAAATCGTGTCTAGCATATATTATTATACTGCGATAAAAATTTCAGTTTAAGAAAATAACACAAACAAAATAAGGAGCAAATAAAAATTTAAAATCATAATATTGGTTATATATTATAATTTACACAAATTTATTTAACTACTATTATTTTGAATATCACTAAATATCCAATTTCTTTTCTTTTCTTTTAAATATGTTTTGTAGTTATAATTCCATGTGCATATTTTTAAATAAGTGAAATACATAAATTTATGTATTAAAAAAATAAAAAGAATAATTTTTTTTTTTTTTTTTTTATGTTAATCATATATATTTTTTTTTAATTAATTGTTGTTACATAAATATTTGTCTACAACAACATATTTATTGTGTATAATTTTTTTTCTTTTTTCTTTTTTCCCTTTTGTTTAATATATGTTTACAAATTGTTTGAATTTTTTTTTTATAATTAATTGTTTATTCAAAGATACATATATATATATATATATATATATATATATATATATATATATATATTTATTTATTTATTTATATATTTTTCTTTATTTATATATATATATATTTATTTATTTATTTTCTTGTGTCTTTTTCTTTATAAAAATAACCCTTTTGGTTTAATTAGTTTCATACATTTATATATTGTCATAATTGTATGTTTGTTCCTTTTTGTATATAACCTCAATTTTATTCTATAGAAAAAAAAAAAAAAAAAAAAAAAAGTTAATATATCGCTATATTTAAAATAACAATATAATTTATTTTAACTGTTAATTATGAAGGACATAAAAAATAAAATTCATTTAAGAAGACATTCGTTATATACATCATCCACTGATGATATTAAAAATAATTATGACTATATAAAGCATCATGAATGTGATGATAGAATTGATGAAAAATTCAAGACAGATAAATTTGTAGAAAAAGATGAAAATGAGATTAATAAGATAAATGTAAGAATAAAAAAAAAGTCTTTAGGAGACCCAATTTCTCAGAATAATATTAGGTATAAAATGAATCAAAATATGAGTAAAAAAAAAAAGAAAAATTCTTTTATAAAAAATATGTTAAAAAAGGCAGAAGATATATTATATACAAACAGAATAAATAATTTATATAATAATAATAATGAGATGAAAAAGAAGAATAAGAAAGATACACCATATAATTTAAAATCATTATATTTATTGAATGAATATTTAAACGTTGAACCTACTAACAATGTATATTATAGACGTAGAACACCACATGAGACATGTCGTCGAAGTGACTTTAATGGTATTAATCTTAAACCTTTTGTTAGATATAAAAGTTTAAGTATATTAGAAAAAGAAAAAAATAAAAATAAGGCCATCATAAAAATATCTAATGTAAATCCATATTTTGTATATAATAGGGCTCATACTATGAAAAATCCTTCTCTATATATAGATTCAACCAATTCATATATAGGAAATGAAAACCTTCCCATTAACCTTATGAATAATAATATAAAGAATAATATGATGCATAAAGATAATTACAATGATAATATTTTCCATTCAAGTCATCAAAATATGTTTAATAATATTTATGATACTCCTAATTTTGATACGTATAAATATCCAGGCATTGAAAGAAGAAATACTATATGTTCTAGCATTTCAAAGTGTAATTATATGTCCCCGCAACATTTAAATTTTCAAAGAGAGAATTATATATTAAATGGATATACACATAATATAGATAATAATAATAATAATAATAATTATAATATGATTAGTAATAGCTATCCTTTTTCTAATTGTGGGAATAGGAATGTATCGAAATATAATTCTTCTAATTATCATGAGAAGAAATTGAGGAAAGAAGAAAAAAATAAAAATACAATTTTTATTCATTATAATAATAAGAAAAATATTAAAAAGAATGATTCTATAAACAATATAAGAGATAATGATAATAGTTCAAATAAAATAAGAACACATATATCTATTCCATTAAAAAAAAATACAAATCATATGAATCATAAAAAAGAATATCATAAGGATACTAATGTTGATTATAATGATAAGGAACAACATTCTATTAATGTAGATACAAGTAGATCATTCAATATCTCGTACAATAAGAGTAATAGTAATAGTAATAATAGAAAAAAAAAGAAAATACGTAATAATAAACAATTATATAATTCAAATGATAAATGTAAATATGTTTGTACTAATTCTTCATATACAAAAAAATATTCAAAACTTAATAAAAGTTATAATGATTTCAAAGAATATCCTATTGATTTTAAATATCAAAATGAGAAAAAAAATTCTTCAAAAAATTCTTCAAAAAATTCCTTCCTCCTATCAAATAATCCTCTTTCATCGTGTAATAAAAGCAATAATATATCAAATGACGAATTTAATAATAGTAGCTACTCAAATATATATAGAACTAGAGAAATGTCTGATCAATTATTTCAGATTGAAAATAATTCATCAAACAAAGAAACTATTAAAAATGCGTTTTCCTATGATATAATACGTTATAGAGATAAGGATCATATAATAAACAATTTTACAAGAAAAAATGAGGAAGGTCGAAATTTTAAATTGTCACATAATAAAACAAGTAAAAAAAATAAAAAAAATAATAATAATAATAGTAGCAGTAGTAGTATTATTATTAATAGTAGTAGAAGTAGCAGTAATATTAATAATTCAAATGATGATACAAAAATGATTAAATATTCCTTATCACCAAAAAAAAACAATCAAATGGAAAAAAAAGAATTTAAATATTTTGAAGGACATAAGAATAAAAACAGGACAAATAATAGTATATCATCATACAATAATATAAAGTATGAAAAAATGAAGAAAGAGCAAACAAATTTATATCACAGGGATAATAAATCTTATGAGCATATAAAGGATATGGATTATCCTTCAAATTATAAGAATAATAAGATTCTACTAAAACAATATAATACGTCTGCAAGAGATGAAATACATAATGATTCTTATACGTTGAATGACGATATTTTGGATAACTCGATAAATACAAAAGTAAAGTATCCCGTTTTTAAAACAATTACAATTATTTCTGATGGGGAAAATGATATTAATAAAAAATTTAAGAAACGGCAAAAATGTATAAGAGATAATGTAAAACAAAACAAAAAAACGGAAATTAACTTGTGGAGTAATAAACAAATTGTTTCTTCAGAGGATAGTAAAAAGGTAAATGAATTTAATATTTATGATAATAAAATTAATGAAAAAAATGATATGGATATAATTATTGAAAAAAATATTAGGAACGATGAAAGAAATAATATTATTAGGAAGAATAAGAATAAAAGTAATAGTACACAATATAGTAATATAAATAATTTGGATAAACATAAAAATAAAAAAAATTTATATGAATATTCACAAAATTATTTGCATGATAATTTTAAGGTTATAGAAAAAGAAAATAGAAAAAATAAAAATACAAATAGTTCTCATACGTCAGAAATTTTGAGAAACATTAAAGAAGTACATAATTTACCTAAGAGAATTCTACATAATGATAGCCATGCTTTGCATCATGACAATAACATATACCATGGAAAAATTTCATCAGTTGATTATAAAAAGTTTAATTCAGAAGTAGAAGAATTAAATGATTCCAAATCATCTGGTAGAAAATATAGTGAAAGGAAAAAGAATATAGATAGTTATATAAAACTAGAACATGTCAAACATGATAAAGATGATAAATATAAAGTGAATAATATAATGTTACATAACAAAACTTATTCTCATATATATGATAAACAAAAAAGCAATTCATACGTTAATATAAATAACAATGTATTAAAAGATAAAGAACATATTAAAAAGAATAATTCTTTAGACAAATCTTTTTCTAAATTAAATAGGAGTAATATAATACACCCTAGACAATCATCTATATCTACATATGAAAACCAAAAATTTAAGGAAAGAGAAAAAAGTACAAAACAGACTGATAAAAAAAAAAAAAAAAAAGAAAAGTATAATGATCCTAATATTAATAAAAAGGAGTTAGAAACAAGTAATAATAAATTATATGAACACATTTTAAATGAAGATATATTTTATAAAACTAATAATACATTAGCATCTTCATTTGATGATAATTCATATATTAAAGGAAAAAGGCATCTAATCGAATACTCAAATAGTGGTCACGATGATAAATATTATAGTATAAATGAAATAGATAATTATAAAATGTATAACAGTGGAATAATAAAAAGAAATGTGTATACATCTGGAAATACAACTGTTAGTACAAATAATTCATCATGTACGCTACATGATGATAATAAATTTAATCATTATCATTCTAAACATAAAAATATGGAATTGCACAAAAATATGTTACAATATAAAAATATGTCACCACATAAAAAAACGTCACAATATAAAAATATGTCACCGCATAAAAAAACGTCAGAATATAAAAATATGTCACAATTCAAATATGATTTAAAACAATATGCAAACAGAAATTATAAAAAAGAAAATTATCCATTAGTTAAAATATCAAATGGTATAAAGAAAAAATATATATTAAATAATAATAGGTCTGGTGATGAAATATATAATAAAGCATATTATAGTGAGAATAATACCAATAGTGAATTATACTCTAATAATACAAGTGAGAACAAAAAAAGAAACGATAAAGATATTACAAGTGGTAAGGATCTTAATCAGTCTACAAGCCACTATGTTGATAATTATAATTCATCAAAATATATAAAGGAAAAGAGATTTGATAAGGTAAAAACAAAAATGAATAATTATATGGATAATAATAAATATATATACACAAATGATAATAAAAATATTCACACAAATGATAATAAAATTATTCACACAAATGATAATAAAATTATTCACACAAATGATAATAAAAATATTCACACAAATGATAATAAAAATATTCACACAAATGATAATAAAAATATTCACACAAATGATAATAAAAATATTTACACAAATGATAATATGGATGATAATAAATATATATACACAGATGATAATATGGATGATAATAAATATATTCACACAAATGATGATGTGGATATTAATAAATATATGCACACAGATGATCATATGGATGACAATATCTCTCTCTATAGTAACAATAACAAATTAGTATACGCATGTGCAAAAGAGGAGGATAAAGTAAAAGCATCATATATAAGTAATAGAAATAATTACATTAAATTAAATAAAAAAAAAGAAGGAATAAAAGATCATTTATATTATAAACGTTACAATTCTTCAAAAATATATTCCTATTCGAAGATAAATAAATCTAATATTTTAAATTCCAAATTAAATGATAATGAATACACAAATAAAATTAAGAACAATACAAGAAATCATCAAAATAATATTAGTAATAATAAAATTTGTAGTGATAATATATTGCAAAGGGACAAATATATTGAGACAGGATCAAGAGAAGTGAACCATAATATATTGATAGATAATGTAAATTATGAAGAAAAAAAAAACAAATATCAGAGAAATAAAAAAAGTGTTAATCATGAATCATTTTTATCAACAGATGAACAACGTAAATTTTTTAATAACGAGAAAAAGAAGAACGAAAAAAATGACATAAGCATTAAGAATAGTAGAAGCAAATCAAGTTATGAAAAGGAAATATATATTGATAATAGTAAAGATAAGAATTCATCAGATGAAAGATATGAAAATATATCAGAAAATGTAATAAACAAAATGGATGAATGTTATAAAAGTTTAACATCAAATGATATTAATAAAAATATCTATTCTTCAAATATAAGTAATGAAGAAAAAAAAAATTATTTTCCAAGTAAATCTATATTATGTTGTGATAAAACGAAAAATACTTCTACACAACAAATAGATAGAGATACTATTAATAAAATTGTAAATCATTATGATGAACAATATATAAAAGATAAAAGTGATTTTAATATAGATAGAGAAATCAATGAAAAAGATAAAGTATATAAAAAGTGTAGTAGTTTAAAGGAAAATAGAATGATAGAGAAAGATAGTTCTCTTGATGGGAAAAATGCAGGTCATGACAATGTAGAGATATATTATAAGAAAAATGAGAACAATATGGAAGAATATATAGGACAACAAAAACAAAGAAAAAATGAAAATAGTGAAATGAATAATAGTTTTATTTCATTAGAAGATATAAATTTCAAAAACAAAAGTGATACAACACAGCATAATAATTATGGAGATAAAGCTAGTACACATTATAATATAAATGAAGATGAAAAAAAAAACAATGAAATAAATAATATGTGTGTTAACACAATTTATAGTAACGACGATGAAAATTTATTTCAAGAACAAAAAAAAGAAAATACTTATTGCAAAACATTAAAAAATGATTTAATAAAAGATAACTATTCGTTGGATATACAAAATGATAAAACTAAACAAACATATATATCACATAATATTAAAAGTAATAATAATATATATAATTATCAGCTTGATAGAGATACATATTTACAAATTAAATCTAACAATGATAAAGATATTTCATTTAAGAAGGACGATAATATTACTTCATTAAATGAAAATGTTATAGCTTCTGATAAAGATAAAAATATAATAGAAAATAAATATAATAAATTATTATACAGTGATATATATAAAACTGATGAAAACACAAAAATATTGAAGCAAAATAGTATGTGTAAAATTATTGAACAACAAAACAAAAATGATCAGAAAAAGAATTATAAAAATTGTACACATAACAAGGAGAATATATATGATAAACATGAAATAACTATACAAAATAACAATGTATTAGATGATTCATATTATAAGGATATTAGAAATGAACACTGTAACAATATATATCATAATAATAATATTAAGTATGAATCTTTGAAATCTAAGAATTATAATATAAAGCAATCAAATGTTAACTATAACATAAATGGAAAATATTTACAAGGTGTTGTAGGAATAAATGAAGCAAATGAATATTTGAACAATCAATTAAATGTTCTATTAAAAGATAAGAATGAAATAAATAAAAATGAAAAGAACAATGTTGATGAGAATAATTGTTATAATAGCATGGACAAAACTGAACATAGTTCAAAAGAAAATGTGTATATTAATAATAATGATGAGATACCTATACAATTTGAGAATTTGTACAGCTCTCATATATATGATGAAAAAAAAAGAAATTTTATGATGAATGAAAATATAGATAAGTATAATGATGATAAAAATAAAGGATCACATTTTAAAAAGGAAAATTTTAACATGTATAAAAAGAAATTAAGTGATATAAAAAATATGAATGAGAAGAACACTACAAATATAATTAATTCTGAGCAAGAATTATTAAATAAAGATTTAATTAAAAGTATAGATATATCTAATCAGATTAGAATTGATGAAAATAATCCTTCAACATATATAAATAAAAATATTGATAATAATGATAATATTATAGGTACAAATAAAAATAATACTATATATAACAACAATTATGATCTATCTGTTGATAATATAAAAAGAGAATTTATTGTTGATAATACAAATATTCATAATGTTTGCAGTTTAGATAATATTAAAGGAGAAAATGTATTAAAGAAGCCCATTTTAAATATAATAAGTGATGATGAGAATACAAATGAAAATAATAAAAACGATACAGTGCAAAACGGTATAGAGCATTGTAATAATATATATACAATGAATGATACAAAAACAAATAATTATATGGTCCATAGTATTACCATGCCAAATATTTCTAATATAATAAATAATAAACATATGTTATATACAAATAGGTTTAATGAAAAAAATAAAATGAATATATATAAATCTGCAAGTCATCAAAACGTCTTGGGAAAACAAGGAAATTATAATAATTTATTTTATAATCCTAATATAGTAAATAATGAAAATCTAAAAAGAATTTTATATAATAAAGCTCTTACTACTACAAATATAGGTCACACATATAACAACAACAATAATAATAATATTAATAATAATATATTATATAATCAAATAAATAATGATGAATATAATATTAACAAAATTAATACATTTGGTTATCTAAATAAATATAATAATATACCCATGGATATTTCTACATTAAATAAATCAGACTATGGGAATATTCAAAATGATAAACTGAATAATATATGCATACTTCCAGTAAACCCTAATATGCAGCAATATCCATATAATTACAATATGAATACTAGTTATATACCTAATCATAATTTTCTTTATAATAATAAATTAAGTTATGATGAATCTGGAAAAATTTATATAAGAGGTGACAAACCTAATAATGGAGCTCTAATATACAATGGAAATAAGTTAACATAACAAGGTATATATAAGATCCATTTAAATATAACACGTATCAATTTATTGACACATATATATATATATATATATATATATACATGAAGATATAACATTTTTTTTTTTTTTCTTTTTTTTTTTTTTTTATCTAAATATTTTTTATATCATATTTTTATTGAACCAACTATTTTAGTATACAACTTTAAATAAAATATATATTATGTATTTATGGATAGTTCCACCTTATTAGTTATAGATAAAAAATAAAAAAAATAAAAATATACAAAAAAAAAATATATATATATAAATATATATAAATATATATATATATATAGATGTACAAATATACACATTCAGATTAAATGCTCAATAAAAATTTTGAATTAAAATAAAAGCAAATAATAATTTATATAAAAAAAAATACCAAATAATGCATGATAAATATATTTTTTTATTTGTGTGGCAAAATTCATTTAAAAACATATATATTAATATTATTGGATTCCTATTTCTTATATTTCTATAAATTTTATTTGGGTACTGGATTGAGCCACTGTCCTCCTTGTCCATAAGCAGAAGCAACTACTTGTGCAACTTTCCTTTGTTTATGATTCATATAAATCATATACCAAGATTTATATCCAAGGTAAAAAATTAACCCCATACCAAAAGGGTTAGCCCACCACCAATATCTGTACTGGTACCTATAAGAGGAATATGTGTATGTATAATTAAGGATATATATATGAAGATATATGCGTAAATATATATATAAATAAATATATAAATATATAAATAAATAAATAAATATATATATATATATATATATATATATATATATATATATATTTTTCCCTGTTTTCAACTTACACTCGTACAACTTGAGCTATTTGATTATTCATAAATTCGGCTATATCATTGTATACATGAATTATTTGTTTATTTTTACAATCACCCCATAATCTTTTCCATGTTCTGGGATTTATGCCTCTACCCATCATAGCAATATATCGTTGTATGTGAAATCCCATTTTAATTTAAAATTAATGTATAAGTATATATATATATATATATATATATTTGTGATAAAAATACAGGTAATAAGAATTAGAGTGCAATGTAATACATTTATATAAATAAAAAATGTTTATTTAATTTTCTATTTTAAAAAATATTTATATTTTTATTGACATCGTTCTAATTGTGGATAATAAAATATATAAATTAATAAAGAGTTAAAATAAATATAAATTTATTATATTAAATTATGTATGCATAATATATCAACTTTTAATTTTAATGTGGATCTTTTTATATAATATATATATATATGTAACATTGAACATATGTTTGATTATTTTATTTTATTTTATTTTATTTTTTTTTATTCCTTCATATAGTGTCCTTAAAATAGAAATATTTTTTTGAAAAATATGAGAAAAAAGAAAAAAAGAATATTGAATAGAAAATACATGGAATTAAATAAATTCATTTATAAATATGTATAAACACATATTTACTTTTGGTGTATATGTGTTAAAAATTATAATTTTTTTTTTTAATAATGATAAAATTATTTACATATGTGTTAACATAAGAATTGAAATATGTTTCTTATAGGTTTATATAAAAAGAAATATTTTGAGCGGGAAAGGTTAAAAGATATATTTTTTATAAATAATACAAACAAAAATATATATATATATATATATATATATATATATACATACATGTTTTTTTTTTTTTTTTTTCTTATTTTTTTGTTAAAATGTGGGAGTATCTTATTTCTTAAAAATACATCTTTACGGATTATATTATTCATACGGCATATATGGGAAAAAAAAAAAAAATAAATAAATATATATATATATATATATATATATATATATTTCATAAATATATACAATGTATAATTTTATATCCATAATGCACGAGTACAGCATCAACTTTCTTTTACCCAAACACATACATATAAATATATATATATAATATAAATTTAAAATAAAAATATGTATGTGTTATAATATGAACTAAAAAATATATACATATATATACATATATATACATATATATACATATATTTATATTTCCTTTATAAATGTGTAGGTAAATGATTTATTTATTTCCCCATATGTAATACTTCCCTTTGTTGTTGTGTTTTTTTAATAGCATTTTCCCACAGTTTAACATAGTTAATATTATTTTTAATACAATATAATTTCAATTTTAATTGAGCTCTCTTAATTATAAATTCTGATCTTGATTGTATACTAGGACTTTTACTATATGGATAAGATAAGACACCAAGCCCAATTACCCAAGAAGCCACAATATCGTCATCATCTGAGAAAAAATCATAAGTTCTCTCCTTTGTATATAATGTAAAGCAATTATATGGATTTAAATTATATGGATTGTTTTCATAAAATTCATTTAAATTTATTTTTTTCTTTTGCAATTTCTTTTGATTTTGCTTTTCAATGAGCCAGTAAACAGGTCTGCTATTAAGCCCATAGTCCACATTTATGATATCCTAAAAGGTAAAACGAGATAATAATATGATAAGAAAAAAGAAAGGAAAAAAAAAAAAAGGAAAGAAAAAAAAGGAAAAAAAAAAAAAAGGAAAAAAAAAAAGGAAAAAAAAAAGGAAAAACAGAATGAACGAATGGACAAATGAACAAATGAACAAATGGACAAATGGACAAATGGACAAATGGACAAATGGACAAATGGACAAATGGACAAATAAATAAACACAAATATATTATATATATATATATATATATATATATATATATATATATGTATAATATAATTTTCATTGTTATGCAATATCGTTCATTTATAGGCGATCATTAAAACACATTTCTATTTTTGTTATACCTGAATGTCTATGAGCTTCCTTTTCTTAAATCCCTTTGTACCTCTCACATTCTTTGTCCACGTAATATATTTATTGTCGATAATTTTCATATATATTTGTACAGGTTTATGAGAATAACTATTATATTTACATTTAAATAATGGAGATCCAATATACATATTTTTAATTTCTTTTAATATTGGTTTTTCATTTAATCTTCCCTGACCAAATGAAAGTAAAAAATTTTTTTGTTTAATTCGATTTTTTTTAATAATTGTGATTTTTAATAATTTTTTAAGTTCTTCTATATGTTTGTTTGCCAATTCAACGTTGTTTATATTTTGTTCATAGATTTTTAGAATATCATCATCAAATTTCATTTTTAATTCTTTTTGTTGTTGTATATATTGTTGGTCTCTTTGATTGACTACATTAATAATAGGGTTAACTAAATTTTTATCAATAAGTTGTATAATATCATTACAAATATTATCATTATTTAATAATTTTTCTTCTATAATAGTTGCGTTTTGTTTAAAGAATGTTGCATAATCTAATATATTTTGTTCATTTAATTTAAATACTTGTAACATTTTATTTAATATATATATTAGATTATCAATTTTGGGTATAAAAAAATTATTTGTATTATTACTATTTTTTTCCATGGATTGAGCTTTATTTTTGAGATGTTCATTTTGTTCTTTTATAGTTTTCATATTATTTTCTAAATCATTATATTGTTTTGTTTTTTCTTCTAATTGTCTTTTAAAGTCATATTTTTCCATTGTAACTGTTTCTATATTATTTTTTAAAATAACACATTCTTCTTTTTTTTTATTTAAATCTGTTTCCTTATCTTCAAGATCTTTGATGTATTCATAAATTTGACCTTGTAATTGTTCATTTTTCTTATTAATAATATTCATTTCTTGTGTTAGTTTAAGATTTTCTTCACTTTTTATTTGTAAAATTGCACATAGATTTTCTATTTTAGTTTGTTTTTCTCTATAAGCATCAACATATGATATACGATGTTCATCTAATTCTTGATACATATTAAATAATTTATTATATTTGCTCTCTAAATTTTTTATTAAGGTTTCATAATGTTGTATGGTTAAATGGTCTTTTTCCTTTGATTCTATTAACAAATATGCATTATCATGTAGGTCTTTCATTTTATCATTTAAATTAAGTTTTTTACTTTCTAATGTTCTTACTTTGTTTTCTAATAAGTTTATCATTTTTTTAGTTTGTATATTTTTTAGTTTAGTTCCACTATTTGTTAAATTATTATCATTTGTGTTCATATCATTATTAGATAATATGGTTGTGCACGTAGAATTATCTTTAGAATTAATAAAAGATCCTGTGGGCAAATATGTTTTTACACTTTCATTGGATAATTTATTAACATTAGAAGAAATATCTATATCTGGTATGGATGAGTTATATATATTATATGGATTAGATATATTATTTTTATCATATATATTAGAAATATCATGTTTATCATTACTATTCAAATTGATTGTTTGTTTCTTTTTTTTTTTTGTTAGTTTTATTTTTTTTTTGTTATCTAAATAGATATTTTTCATATTTTTTTCATTTGATATTCCTTTTAATTGTTCATCAAAATTTTCACTTTTTTCGTTTTGTTTTCCATATTTAGATGTTTTGAAAAATGGTTCTCTTATAATAATATCTGAGTTATTTTTTAAAAATGTATCTTTTAATAATTTATTATAATTATTGTTACATATGAAATTTTGATCCTTTCCTTTTATAATGTTTGAAGAATTACCCATTTCATTCATATTTATAAAATTTTCACTACTTGAATAAAACATGCTTGGTTTCATCATCCTCATCATATTATTATTATTGTTATTTATTTTTATTTTATTTTTCGTTTTTGTTTTGTTCTCATCAAAAGAGTTATCCATAAATAATTCATCATCACTATGTAGATAACTTAAATTGGATTCATGTTTTTGATTATTTGTTCTTTTAAGCACATTATTTAAAGTATCTTTGTCATTCTCACTATTTGTAAATGTATAATACTGATTGTTACTTTCAGAGGAATTATTTTGAAATGAATTATTTTGAAACGAATTATTTTGCGAGTTCTTATTTTTATCTTTTTTATTATTTTTTCTTATTTTATTTATATTATAATCATCATAAATACTTTCTTCATCAAATATATCATTATCATAGTTAATATTTTTATTTTCTTTCATTTTTTGCAGTGATTTATATACCATATCATCTATATTGTCTTTTTTCTCATCTGATACGTTATTATATACTGAGTTCTTTAAATGATTTCCTTTCTTTCTATTTTGATTATTATTATTATTATTATTATTATTATAATTATTGTTCATATTATCATTACTATTATAATTATTGTTCTTATTATCATTATTATTATAATTATTGTTCTTATTATCATTATTATTATAATTATTATTCATATTATCATTATCATTTAGTTTATTTTTTTCATCATAATAATCATCATTACTAGAATAGATCTTTTCACCCTTCTCGGTATCAAGTTTATCAGAACTCATAAATGAACTATTATTATTTTTTAATTTTTTTGACCACTGAATTAATTTTTCTCTTTCTTCTTTTAGTTTTAATAAAGGATCTGCTTTGTCATTTGCATTTTTTGCCTTGTCCTTTTCTTTGTTTTCTTGGGAAATTTTTTTTTCATTGTCCTTTTTTACCATTTCGAAAAACAACAAAAAAAAAAAAAAAAAGAAAAAATATATATGAATATAATATACGACAACTCACAATTAAATATATTATTCGCTTTAACAAATCAAAACATATCCCAAAGTTATGTTTACAAAAAATATAAAATAAAAGAAAAAAAAAAAAAAAAAAAAAAAAATTTACACCTTTATATATTCATAAATACAATAAGGTATCATAAAAGTATACATATATATATATATATATATATATAATGTCAGAAGGAATGATCATTTACGTTACAAAACTATATGATGAGTATTATATAAAATATACGGAGATTTAAAACATATGCTTAAATATATGTGTATATCTTTATTTATTTTACATGTATTATATATTTTTTATGTTTTCTTTTTAGTAGACTGAAATGAATATATAATAAAAAACAATTTCCTTTTAATTTAAATTTATAAAATAAAAATACATATATATGTATATGATTTCTTTTAAAATACATTTTTATTTTATTACTCTTTCATTTTTTTAATATATGATCATATATATATTATTTTAGAATATATCTTATATTAAAAATGAAATATATTACACGGATAATATATTTTTATTTGTATTTCAAATTTATATATATATATATATATATATATATATTAAATTAAAAAACGAATAGGGCTTCGAAATTTTTAATAATTTTATTTAGTAATTTTTGTGATAATATTATCATTATGTGTATATTCCATTATTTATATAGTTATAAATATATATGATTTTAAATAAATTATGAATATTTTTTATAATACACCCTTAAATGTGCACTAAAAAAAAAAAAAAAAAAAAAATTATTATATACATATATATATATATTGTAAGAATACAAAAATAAAAGAAAAAATAAGTCAAAAGCAAGTTGAATGACCTATTTATAATTTAAGAAAAAAGTTGTACTTATTTATTTTTATTTATCTAGTGTTTTTTTTTTTTTTTTTCTTTTGTTAATGATAATGGTAAAATATAATAGAAAATAAAAATAGTGACAAGTGTATTAATAAGATGAATAAAATACTCGCAGATAATTTTACTTCAAAATCATAAAAAGAAGAGAAAAGAAAAAAAAAAAAAAAATGAAAAATGATGTAAAAAATGATGTAAAAAATGATGAAAAAGATGATGTAAAAAATGATGAAAAAGATGATGTAAAAAATGATGTAAAAAATGATGTAAAAAATGATGTAAAAAATGATGAAATAAACTGTGTCAAATATAATATTAAGAATGAAATAAGAAGATATGAACATATGTACGGTATTGAATATATTTATGAAAAAAAGAAAAATCGAATGTTCTTTTTATTTGTTATAATTATCTTTTCTTTATTTATTTTGTATTACTTTTATCTGGTATGCAAATATTTTATAATACATTTTATTATCTCGTTAACCTTTAAATATCTTACAAGAGTTAATTTTTCACATGATAATATTATTAACAGAGAAATATAAATATAAATATGTGCATGTTATATATATATATATATATATATATTTATATATTTATATATTTATTTATATTGATGAGGTTGTAAAGACCCCTACTTTATATTAATGATGGTGTTTATTCTTTATTTTATGTAGGGTTATATTAGAGGATATTTAAGTGTTAATGAATTTCACATATTTCTTTTTATCCTATATATATTTTGTATCGTAGTATATTTCAATAATATTTTTACTGGTATATATTTTTAAGAAATACAATTAGGAAAATACATGTACTGTTATATATATATATATCGTATTTTATATATTTACATATAATGTTTCTTTTTTTTTTTTTTTTTTTTTCTTACGTTTTATCAGAAAAATTACTTTTATTAAAAAACATTGGTATTCAAATTGATAAAAAAGATTCATTTGAAAACTATACAAAATTTATATGTAAAAATGAGATAGAGAATATTTTCATTAATGAAGTAATAAAAATTTAACAACCTTAAAAAAAAATTGTCACATATATGCATATAAATATATAAATAAATATATATATATATATATGTTTTATTTATTTCGTAGGCCATTTACATGTTTGAAATATGTCCATATTTATGTATTAAGCTAAAAAATAATGATTCTGTTATTCTCTTCAAGGTAAATAATATGAAGTGTTATGACTTCAAAAATTTAGAATAATTTACAAATGATATATAAATGAACAATTAAAATGCGGATTAAAAATGTGCGAAATATATATATATATATATATATATATATATATATATATATATATTCATTTATTTTTTTTTTTAGGATGTTGTGTTGGGTATGAATAATATGGTAAGTATCTACAGAGACATTAAAAAGATATTCTTTTATAATGATAATAATATATTAAAGACTATAAAAGTAACACATATAAAAAATGACAAGGGTATATATGAGATAGAACAAATCGATGGAGAAGTAGAAGATGAAATGAGTGACTCTATAAGTTACAATATGAGTGAACCTACGAGTAATAATACGAGTGATAATACAAGTGATAATACAAGTGATAATATAAGTGATCAAACATATCATTTTGAAGAAGATGATGAAGTAAAAAAGGTAATACACAAAAAATATAATTATACAAAAAACAAAAATTATGATAATATTAACTTGGAAGACAATACATATGCTGCAAGTAATTTTTCTTCAAGTGAAGAAAATATTTTCAAATTATTAAATTTCAGTTCATATGAAAATATTAAAATTGATAAAAGATCTAAAAAATTAAGAAAAAAGAACTCGTATGATGTATATATAAATAAACAATTAGCAATAGAAATTATGAACAATTAATAAAGAAAAAAAAAAAAAAAAAAAAAAAAAAAAAAAAAAAAAAGAACATAAAAATATTCTCTTGTTTATATCATTACTATTTTTTTTTTTTTTCTTCTTTTTTCTATATATAATTTTACATTTTTTGTCACAAACATATAAACTCCATATTATTGATGTGCTATATACATTTATTTGCTTTTCTATAAAATAAAGAATATATAATTATGAATAATATATAAGTTCACAAATGATCCTTATTACATTATATTATAGTATAATATTTTTTTTATCTTGTATATGTCTTTTATAAAAATTTTATAAAGATAAAAATAAATTGTTAAAAAAAATATATATGATTAATGTAATACTTTATATATATATATATATATATATATATTTAATAGATATGCCTTAAATGTATAGATAATAACTTTAATTTTATGCCTACATCCTTATATATATATATATATAATTATTTATGTAAGAATAAAATGGGAGAGTATGTGAGAAAAATACCATACTATAACAACTACGAGGAAAAAAAAGACCTCTTGAAATTTACATTCCTAAATGATAAAAAGGATGATGAAAAAAGAGAAATAAATAAAAATGATGAAGTTCAATTTATAAGTAAAAATAAATATATTATTATTATTATTATTATTATATTTATCTCCTTTTACTTTTTTTTTTTTTTAAACTATTTATAGTAAAAAAGAGGGAGAATATGAAGGATATACTAACACACCTTCCTCATATGAGTAATGATAATCCATTTTTATTTCATATATCTATGTTGTTGTATTTTTAATTATTTATTTATATTTGTTCATTTATTTATTTGTTATGCTCATCATAAGATACAAGAACACAGGGCGATATTATAAGTGAAAGAAAAGTATTTCGCATAAAAAGAAAAATATATATATAATTATACATAAGAATAAAAAGGAATAAAATATATAAAATAAATATATTATCATTTTATATTGTTTTTTAAAGAATAAATTGAAAGAAGATATGTCTACTAATTTTAACACCTATGAAAAAAGGTTCCCATTTCTTATTGATACGGTTGTAAAAAATCCTGAACAAACAATAGACATTAAAGATGTGCTAAATAATAAATATGGTAAAATGGAATATAAGAGAAAAAGAAAGATTAACATGTATGTCTAACTATACGCACATATATATGTATATATATATATATATATATATATATATATATGTATATATGTATATATACGTATAGTTGATGACAATACGATAAAATATAGAATATCTCAAAATGTTGTAACTAAAACGATGTTGCTAGAAGAGAGGAAAAAAAACTACAAGGATGAATTGAGTACTGAAAAATAAATATAAATAAATGAATGCTTATACATATATATATATATATATATATATATATATGTTATATTGTTTAATATTTCAGGAGGACATCATATAGAAGGTAATTTAATAAAATAAATATATTATAACATGCTCATCTTGAAAAATTTTAAAAATCGTTTCTTTTTTTTTTTCTAAATTTTAAAAAGATAATGAAAAAATGATTAATTATGGGGATATATATTTGGACCCTGAAAAAAATTACACGTGTGATAAAAAAGGATATATATATATATATAATAATAATAATAATAAAAATATATATTTATGTGGTTAATATGTTGGATTATATAACATTTTAGGGATATTGTAAAAAATAAGAATAAGTTGCTGACCCTCAAAAATTATGGTCTCGGACAGGGGCCATCAAATTTTGTATTTTCATACCCAGACATTAAAGCTAGTAAAATAATAATATAAAATTAAATGGACACATGATAATACATATATATATATATATATATATATATATATATATATATATATATATATATATATATATGTATTTTTAAAATTCACTTATATGACTAATAATTTTTTGTTACAATTAACTATTATAGAAGGAAGAGGGGGATATGCTAGCGAAATAGTTAAATCAAATGTTCTTAAAAATAAAAACGAATATTCTAAAAATAAGGTATGGTACATATTTTAATTTTTTTTTATGAATAAATACATATAAACATATTATAATCAAAAAAATAAAACAAATTATATTTTTATAGATACAGCTAAATATTCAGAATGTACAAGGTATATTTTTTTTGTACTTTATGAAAAAGAAAAAAAAATGAAAAAAGAAAGAATATTATGTGTGAATAAATGAATAAAGAGAGGACGATGTTATGTGTTTAATATGATTAAATAACATGTGAATATTTTTATTTTTATTTTTTTTTCTCATAAAAATCCAGATAAAGATATAATATATTCAAATAGGTAGAATGATATTGAAATGAAAAGTAATAGTGTTATAGGAAATATTTTTCTTTTTTAATTATTTACTTTCTTTCTTTTTATTTGTTTTTTTTTTTTTTTCCTTTTTTTGTAGGGAGGAGAAAAGTATTAATGAAAAAGAAAAAAAAAAAAAACACTTTAATATAAATAATGCTTATCTGATTATATAATAATTCACATGAATATTCTATTTTTATTTTTCTTCATATTTTAGTTTTTTTAATGAAAAATAGATTTAAATATATTAATCACACAAAGAATAGTTACTACGTGGATAATTATCTAAAGGCAATATATATATATAAAACACAAAAAAAATAAATAAATAAAATAAAAAATAAAAAATAAAAAAAAAAAAATAAAAAAAAAAAATATAAATATATATATATATATATATATTTTTTTTTTTCTTATATGTTAATAAATATATACATTTGTAATTATTCGAATAAAGGAACGACCATTTATTATATTGAGATATAAAGGATTTCAAAAAAAAGATAAAAAAAATGTGAATATATAAAGAAATATTCAATGCAGAAATCACACATGAATGTAATATATATATATATATATATATATATATATATATATATATAGTGTACATAACACATTAATATGTTTATTATATTTTTTTGTTTGTTTATATTGACCAGAATAACTTGAAAAGACCTGATAAGTATTGTAAAATATCTGTAGTTTCCAGTTTTGATTTTCCAAATAATCTATCAACAAAAACATAACCAACTTCTTCTATAGATTTTCCCATTTTATATGCTCTTACAAGAACTTCCATTTGAAAAACATAACCTGTATTATTAATAGATTGCATAAGTTCCTTCAGTACATTAGTTTTATATAATCTAAAAGAACCGGTTAAATCTGATAGATTAATGAATAATAGAAACTGAGCTAAAAAATTTGCTACTCTACTTATTATAATTCTATTAAATGACCATCCTGATATTCCACCTTGGTTTTTATATCTTGTTCCTGTAACTATATCACAATTTTTTTCTCTTTGTTTTTTAATAAGGTTATAAATATATTTAGGATGATGTGACAAATCAGCGTCCATTATTATAACAAAATCTCCTGTTACTTTTTTTAAACCTTCCATGTATGCAGAACCTAACCCTAATTTTCCTTTTCTTTGTATTAATAATAATTTTTCATCCTTAAAAATGGTTTGTAACTTTTTGTACACATCTGCAGTACCATCTGGACTATTATCATCTATTACAATTATTTCAAATTTAATTTCATGTTTATTTAATTCATCAATTATCATATAAATGAGATATGGCAAGTTTTCTTTTTCATTGTAAGTAGGTAATATAATTGAATATTTATAATTGCAACACACCATATTAATACATAACCCTAAGAGTGTAATGACAAACAGGAAAATTCGAATAATCATATTTCGAAAAAAAAAAAAAAAAAAAAAAAAAAATATACATATATATATATATATATACTTATATGTTAACCCCACAATATATTATCTCCTGATTTTGTGCATCCAAAAAAAATGTTAAAGGTGCCACTATATATAATAACACCTGTTCATTGGGTTGAAAGTAAATAATAAAAAAAAAAAAAATATATATATATATATATATATATATATAAATAGAAATAAAAAAAAGAATATATAATGATATATGTAATAAAATTTTTATATTATTATATTATTAAATTTTTTTTTTTTTTATATTTTTGTTCCCCTTTTGGGACGTATATAAATTATAAGGAATATATATAAATATCTACATAGGAAATAATATATATATATATATATTTATATTATGTAATTCATTGATGTATTATTTAATATATGCATTACATTTATTCTTTTAAATTATATTCTTTTTCCCGTTTTATATTTATACCTATATCCTTTAAAAATATACCATTCCTCAAAGAACTAGAGAAGAATTTTTTAAAAGAGGTAGATATAAAACTAACAAAAATAAAACTAAATAAAATAATTAAATAAATAATAGTATATATATATATATATATATATATATGTGAATTAATATCTTTTTATAGTTACCTAATTATTATATATATATATTTTTATGAAATGAAAAAAAAAATATTGTATGATTATGTTATTTATACAATAAATATGTATCTGTACCTAACATTTACGAATATTGGCTGAACTGTTCGCCTTTCTTAGTTTTTCAAAAATATATATATATATATATATATATATATATATTTTTATTTTTTAAAATTTTTTCTTTTGACGTTTCTAATAAGTATGGAAGAGGAAGGGCGCATAAGTTACCACGAATATAAAAGGAGATTAAAAAAATTAACTGAGGAAATAAAAAAAGAGATGAAAAAAAGCAGTAACAAAAATAAAAAAAGTGAGACATTATTGAATTTAGAAGAAAAATTAAACAAACTGAATGAGTTATATAATAAAGAAGATGATAAAAAAGAAGTAGAAGAGAATTACAATAATGATGATAATAATAAGGATGACCCTTTTTATACTAATAATTTATATCAAATTAATGTAATATCAAAGAAAGCCTTAAGGAATAGAAAAAAAATGGAACAAAGAGAATACGAAGAAGAACAAATTGAAAAATCAAGAAATAAAGAAGGCGAGAAAGAATATGAAGAATTATCTTTGAACCTAAAAAAATTAAATAAAAGTATTTATTCTATAGCACCTGATGGAAATTGCTTATATGAATCAATAATACATCAACTTAAATATAGAATACATACTTATGAATATACAATAACAGACTTTTTAAAACTTATAAATAAAGATGAATTTTCTTTAAATAATATTAATTTAAAAGATTATATAAATACAAATTTTTTTAATTTTAATATATTTAATAATATAAATCCAAATGATTTGAGTAGTGACCTTTTAAGATTTATTACTTCCATATATTTATTACAGAATAAAGAATTATTTATCAATTTTATATATGACTCAAATGATTGTCAAGACAACGGTAAAATATATATATATATGTATATATATATATATATATATATATATATTTATGTATTTTTTTTTTTTTTTTTTTTTCAGATACATATTTCAAATATTGTGAGGATATAATTAAAGGTGTATATGGGTAATAAAATAAAATAATAATGTATCTTTTGAATTTTTTTTTTTGATCGTATAACATTCTCTGTATTATGATGTATATTGTAACATATTATATGTGTATGAAGAAATATAAATAAATAAATAAATAAATAAATATATATATATATATATATATATATACATATATATATATATATATACATATATGTTCATTTGAATGTATCTATTGTTTTTATTTTATAGAAGCGAAATTGAAATAAAGGCCTTATCAAATATTCTCAAGAAAAAAATTACTGTTTATGATGTAAATATGAACATATCATATGTAAGCATATAAATAAATATACAATATCTATCCATCTACATATATATATATATATATATAAATATGTATATATACATGTTGATTTATTTGTAAACATTTTTGTTTGTGTGTAATATTTGTCTTAGGAAGAAGATTGCGAAGAAGAATTATTCTTATGTTTTCATCATAAATTATATGCTCTTGGTAAGCATAATGATGTTCATGTCAATATAACGATATGATGATAAATATTTGTGTGTGTGTGTGTGTGTAGCTATCATTTCTTATTTCTTTTATTCATATTTTCTATATTTATTTTTTCTTTTTTTCATTTATTAGGTAAGCACTACAACTCAGTCGTTGATTTACCTTCGTAAAGAAAAAACAAAATAAATAAATAAAAATAAATAAGAGCATATTCATATATTTATACATTTTTGTAAAATTATAAAATATACACATTGCAAAGGAAATATTTATTTATAATACATATATATATATAAATCTATAACTTAAATATATAATTTTATTTTTCTTTTTTTTGTAAATAAAATTAACCATTATTTCATATACCAAATCTATGTTTACTTATATATTTTTGTTGATCTATGATTACTCTTCCGTATTTCTTCAAAAAATTTTATTTAAAAAAAAAAAATTCAATCTGAATAATAAAGTAATTTATAAAGGTATAATGTAGGGGAAAAAAAAAAAAAAAGAACTAATAAAAAAAATAACAAAATAATAATAAAACCTATAGTTTTAATTAAAATAAAAACAAACACATATATATATATATATATATATATAGATATAGACATAGAGCACATATCAAAAATGTTCACAAAAAAAATAAATAATAAAAAAGAAAAAATTACTAATAATATTCAAATATACAAAATAAATAATATATATATATATATATATATATATATATATATTTATCTTTAAAGGTGTAAACATTGTTATATAGGCATATATAACCATGTTGTATATTTAAACAAATAATTTGTATCTGTATACTCAACTGTAAGAATATTTTTCAAAACCAAAATACAAATATACAAAAAAAAAAAAAAAATAAATAAATAATAAAAATAAAAAATAAAATATATGACATATAACAACTATGGAATAAAAATTTGTAATATGATTATATTTCATATTATATTATATTAATTTTTATTTTTTTTTTTTTTAAAGCAAATAGATAAATATAAATAAAAATAAAAATATATATATATATATATTATATAATTTTTCACTTATCATATTCTTCATAATATTCTTCATCATCTTTATCATCTTCTTCCTCTTCTAAATCGTCATCTTCATAATCATCTTCTTCGTCTTCCTCTTCTTCAATCTCTTTCCTTAAAGCATTTCTAGTTCTCTCATTAGGATAATTTGTTTCTATAATATTATTCTTATTTATTTCACAATAAAAGTTATTGCTTGTGTTAACAGGATAGTGATATTTCTTTTCATCTAAGGAAAATTCAACTGATCGTTTTAGATAGCTTTGGAGCAGTTCAGAAGAAGGGTATGGAGAATCTGGAAAAAATTAAAAAAAAAAAAAAAAAAAAGGAAATAACATAATGTAATATAATATAATATAAATATATTACTTCAACATATATAAAATGAGTTTATAAGTTATATGCACAGATTTACATTAATATGTAATCATATCTTTTTGCTTTACCTGATATTTGTCCTCTTTTATCACGGGGTCTCCATTTGTTTTCATATTTTCGTATGGGTGGGTCGCATATTTCTTAATATATAAAACGCAAAATAAAAAAGACATACAAAAAAAATATACTAATATATATATATATATATATATAAATTTATTTATTTATTTATTTATTTATTTATTTAATTTGGTCAATGTGCCTAAATATGATTACGAGATATACATATATAGTTAATATAAAATATTCAATAAAATTTTTATCTTTACCTAGAAAATTAAATTCCGAACTTTTTAATAATTCAATAGCTTTCTTGGGGTTATAGTCAACATGATGTAATATTTTAAATGCATATTCAGGAGTAAATGGATGCCATCCTAATTGACATTTCCAATTTTTGGCTAGCTCCTTTATAAATATTGCAAGCTCATAATCGTTTTTAATAACTAATTCGTATTGTCCTTCACTTAAATAATTTTCTTTCATTCTTTCTAGTAAATAAGGAGAATAAACCAATTCTGATTTGCTAGTTTCTAAAAGGAGAAAAACGAAAAAAAAAAATAAATCAAAATAAAATAGAAATATAAACATAAGTATATAATATATATATTTATATATTTTCAAAAATTAATACCATCATATTTTTCGGAATGACTATTTAAAAAAAAAGTAGACACGTTTGAAACTTGATAATTTTCTCCTACATTAATTTGGTTGGTATATTTGCTGCCTTCACTTTTTTGTTTGACTTTATCTTTCTTTTTTTCAACAGTTCTATAAAATATGGAAAATTAAAATATATATATATATATATTGAATATGTATTTTATTTTTTTCTCATTTTTATTTGTTTATTTATTTATTCATTATTACTTTATCGTTTTAATTTTTTTCCTTCTTTTTAATGAAGCATCCACAGTTACACCTAGAAAAAAAAATAAATAATAAAGTAAGGTAAATATATTAAAGATACATTCATTCTATGATTTTTTCTTTTCATTGTTTAGCTGACCTCTTCTTTTACATAATGGGCAATACCAATAATTAAAATTGGGTTGTGGCTTATCTGACGAACTGAGGCACTATTTAAAAAAAAAAAAAAAAAATTCACATGTATGTATGTATATATATATATATATATATATATATACAATGAAACTTGTTTTATAAAAAGATAGAAATATAAAAGCATAGCTATATAAAATCACACATGTAGACACAAAATTATGCATACATATATAACATTAAACAATTAAAAAATATATATATTTATGTATTTTATTTTTTATTTTTTTTATACATATAAATGATAAGATCTAATACAATTATCACAACAAACTAAATTCCCTCCATGGTAGCATTCATAACAAAATGAATCATTTTCATTATTATCACTATAATTTTTTATATCTACATTAGCATCTGATGGTTTTAAATTTTTATTATTTATTTTCTTATCATTGTTATTGTATGTTCCATTCTTGTTATTATTTACGCCATTTCCTTTTATTGCATTAGTATCCTTACCTTTGCTCTTATCTATACATTTTTTTTTTACTTTATTTTGCATACTAACACTTTTTTTTTCCATTTCTTATTTTCAAATTAAAATAAGAACAAACTATTTATTAT
>LT990240.1:1535577-1560577 GCA_900257145.2 Plasmodium billcollinsi
GTAAATTTATTGGTATATCAATTTTCTTATTTATTTCTATTACTTTTTCTACATTCGGTACGAATACATTTTCGATTATTTTATTTTCTTCAACATCTATTTGAGGTCCGAAAGGTTCTAGTAAATTTGTAACATTATTAGTATGTTTATATGTACAATCATTAATATGTCCCATATTATTTATATTATTTGGTAATAAATAATTTTGTCCTATATAATTTTTTTTTTTTAAATCTTTATAAATTTCATTATCATATTGTGATTCATACCATTTTGTGTTTAAATCTTTATCAACATAATTATATACATCTTCTACAATTTCTTCATCTTTAAAACTAATTTTTTCCTTTACTTGAAGAATATCCACTTTTTTTTCAGTTACTACGTTTTTTATTACAGGTTTCTCTATGATATTATATTTTATAACGTCTTTAGGAACATATTTTACCTTTTCAATAATTACTGGATCATATACAATTTTGTCTACATATTTCAATTCTGGAACTTTTATTATTTTATTTCGATATTCAAATTGGTATTTTGATTCTTCTTCATTTATATTTTCATCTCTATCATTCTTTACTAATGTTGATTTTATTCCATTCTTTGAAAAATTATTTTCACTATGAAAAGCGTTATTTATTAAAGGCACCATAATACAATTTTTAGAACTTCCCATTTTATTAACATGTTCTTTTAATAAATTATTTTTATAAAAATATCCTTCCTTGACATTATTCCTATGGTGACTCTGCTTACTAACAAGATTTATTTGTTCTGGATTATAATGAGACATTGTATTATTTTGTAATAAATAATTTAAAAAAAAAAAAACAAGAAAAAAAAAAAAAAAAAAAAAAAAAAAAAAAAAAAAAAAAAAAAAAAAAAAAAAAAAAAAAAAAACTACGTTCTTGATGTCGAAATATTGTTAAAATTATGAGTCTTCAAAAAATACAATGAAATAATATTATATATATATATATAAGGTGTTATATAATAAAGGCTAATGCAAATACAAAAAAAATGATATTATTTGATAAAAACAAACATTTCTTGTATGGACAAAAGTGGTGATCGTGAGTTAAAAATATTATATGGAACAAAAAATAAAATAAATAAAAATATAATTAAACTATGTATAGAATGATATTAACGTATACCATTGTTAATAAAATATACATATATATATATATATATATATATATACACAAAAAAAAAAAAAAACTAAAACAAAAATATAAAATATAAAGAGGAGATACAAGTATTTCTACAAATAATAATGAAATTATAAAAAAATAAAAATATGAAAAGAAATTTATTCAGATTTATTTTTTCAGTTTGAATGTAAAACAATATATGTGTTAAATATCAAATCTAACAAAATATATTATGTAATAAAATGCATACATACATACATAAATATATATATATATATATATATATATATATATATATATATCCATTACAACCAGAAATAAACAAATAAAAAAAAAAAATAAAAAAAAAGATAAATGAATAAGTATAAAATATAGCTAGCCAATTTAAAAAAAAAAAAAAAAATTATGACCAGTTCATATCATTTATTATGAATTCATAAAATATATAAAAATATATTTTTACTTAATATTTTTATTATAGAAATTTTTAATATATTTGAGTTTTCTTCTCTATATGTAAACATTGAATAGAACCCCAATCACTTAAATATAAAGTCATGTTACTAAATATGTGATTATTTGAATTCACAAAAAAAAGGTTAGATATATAACATTATATATTTAAAATAATGTAAATTTTGTTCACATTTTGATTATAATTAAATTTTATAACATATAATAACTTATCTTCCGTATGAAGAAGAAATATATATATTATATATCAATAATAAAAGTACTATGAAATAATATATTTATATAATTTATTAAAAAGATATTGTTTGGAAAAAAAAAAAAAAAAAAAAAAAAAAAAAAATAGATACAATTAGAATATAAAAAATCTAAATGCTATAAAACTTATCTGAAAAATGAATAATGTGTTATATATATTTTATATATGCTAGGACAAATGTGACCTTCCTTTTTAAGATCAATAAGAAAAATGAACAAAATAATATTTTTTATATTAAATCGTAAGAAATATCTTTATAAGATTTCCGGAAATAATTTATGTACAAATGAAAGTATACACAATATTGGAATGAAAAGATTCTATAATAGCACAGGGAAAGAATATGTATTAAAAAACAAGGATATTCATAGAAAAAAGAAAAGAAACCTATGGTTGAAAAAAATTAATTTAAGTGAATTACCACATAAAAAATATGGAAATAAATTAGGATCAGTTGCGAAAAAATTATATATGAATGGTTTGTATGAAAATCTTGATAGAAATATGGAAAGATATAATAAGGATGAATATTATAATGATGAAAATAAAGTTTCTTTGGAGACCAATGGTCTTATGTCAAGTATAAAAAGCAAAATGTCTTCATTTGATAAAAATACAATTATATGTAATAATTTTGAATTTCTTGAGAATAACCAAAATCCTTGGAATAATATATGTAATGAATTAAAATATCATTTACCATTTTTACAACCATATAGCATAACAGTGACATTAAATTATTTGTCAAAAATAAATTATGATGAATATGATATATTCAAATTTATAGCAGATAATATTGATGAGAGATGGTTAAAAAACTTTAATATTAAAGATTTATCATTATTATTATTATCTTATTCAAGATTGCATACAAAATATGATTCTTTCATAAATCGTATAAGTAGAGAATTGGTATATAAAATAAGTTATGCATCAGTTGATGACTTATCAAAAATAGCATATGCATATACCAAAATGAAAATATATGATTATGAGGTTTTTCTTCATTTATGTAATGAAATAAAATATAAAATAAAAAATGAAAAGGATAATAAGGTGGTTTTTGAGCCCTTTTTGGGAAATTTAAAAGAAAGTATGGAAAGTAATAATATTCCTATTATAAATACAGCAGAAAATGAAAAAAAAAATATAAATATAAATAATGATAACAATAATAACAAGAAGAAACAAAATTATTTCAGTTGTGAAAATGAAGAATTGGATTTAAAAGGTTATGAAACTGTTCATATAGAAATAGGAGAATATGGAAATATTCAAAAATTTAATGATAATAATAAAACGAATAACTATAAAAAAAAAGAGTCTTATCATATTGATAATATAAGTAGAGAAGAAAATAGTCTAACTTTAGATTATAATGCGGATAATATAAATGTAAAAGAAAAAGAAATTAAAAAACATTCTAGTTTGTGTCTTTTTTTATATTGTATTGGTAAAATGAAACATCGTGATAATAAATTACTAGATATAATTGCTGAATATTTAAAATTACAATATCTTAATAATATCGATATAAGTAACATGTGTTATACATTTTCTTTATATAATTATTATTATACAAATGATTTTTATAAAAGTTTTTGTTTAAAAAGTATGGAAATAATAAACCATATTGAACCATTACAAAGGGTTATTATTTTAACGTATATGCTAAAAAATCCCACGTTAGATATGTTGCATATATATGTTATTTATTTTAAAAATATAATAAATGAAATAAATAAGAATAAAATATACAAAGAAAACTTATTTCTAAATTTGTGTATAAATAGCATATCATGTGATACATTTTTGAACTTCTTGTATGAATTATTATATTCAAATAAAAGAATTATTTCTAAGGAAGAAGAACATAAATATATAACATATATAATAGATAATGCTTTCATAATAATAAATCTTATACTAACTTATATAGATTTTTTTATAAAGAATAAAAATAAAAATATATCCTCTAGAGATATTGCTAAAATTTTTAATATTCTAATAAAAATATATAATATGAAAATTCACACATTAAATATATCTAAATATAATAATATGAAACTGTTCCATGATATTATAAAATGTCTAAATGTTCAAATTGAGAATACATTAAACATTATAATAAATGATATAAATAAAATTCATATATTTGACTTAACAAATATAAAAAAGAACTTGTTAAACTTTAAATATAAAGATAACCAATATGATGAAAAAGTTGAAACAATATTAAATTCTTTACGTTTATTGGTAAAGTGATACTATAAGGTTCGAAGAAATAAAAACAAAGAAAATGCATTATATATATAATAATATATATATATATATATATATTATATTTTATAGCATCACATAATTATACACTAAGCAATATAATTATTATAACAATAAAAAATTATAAATGAGTTTATTTTTTATTTTTTTTAATTATAAAAATATATGTATTATGTATGTAGGAAAAAAAAAAAAAAAAAAAAAAAAATAACATATATATATATATATATATATAATATATATGTATATTTATTTAAATATTACAATATTGTCTTTAAATATATATATAAATAATATATATAATAAATACATTATTAAAAAGAAGAAATATCTGAATGAATATATTAACATGTTCATTACTATTTCTAATAAATTATACAAAAATAAAATGGCGCACATAAAATGAAACATATTATATGTACATATATATATATATATATATATTTTTTTTATGTGTATACATACACATATATAAACACATGCTTGTATATATTAATTTTTTTTTTCTTATAATATTCAAGATTATAATGATTTATATATGTACACATGATTTTTGTGCTTGTATCAAAAAGGATTTCATATGATGATTATATTTTTTATTTTTTATCCTTTGTTTTAAGTTTATTTTTTTTATTATTTTGATCAATTAATTTTTGTTTATCATCAGAACTAAAGAATTTCTTAAATCCTTTTTTTGGTTGTACAATATTCGATGTTTGTATTTTTTTATTATCATCAGGGAAATCATTTATTTTATCAATATTTTCATTTTGTTGATATGTACCGAATATTTTATTTTGTGAATTTTTTTTTTGATAAATATTTTTTTCCATATTATCATTAAATGAGTATTTTGTTTTTGATTGAACATTAATATTTTTATCAATATGATTAGATGAGGTATTACGATCGTTTGAATAAATATCATTTTTGAGTTGTTCATTATCATTTGGAAATATAGAAAAACTTCTAAGTTTATTATTTTCATATGCATAAGTTGATGTTTTTAAATTATATAAATCTCCTTCATTATATGTAAAAGGTTGATCATCATTATTAAAAATATGATTATGATTTTGATATTTATTCATATGATTAGAATGTATATTATTTAATGAGAATGAATGTCGTAAATTAATATTATTATTATGGTTAGTATCATCATAATTATTATTACTATATTGTTGTTCTGCATTTGAATTCATTTCTTTATTGATATGTATATAATGTTGTTCCTGTAGGTTTTTATCATTATCTTCCTTATCATCATGATTATTATTGTTATATGTTAGATATGATTGCTTATTATTCTTTTGTTCTTTTATATAGAACATTGATTTTTTTTGTTCACCTACTTTATTATCATTAATTAAAGATTGTGAAGATCTATCAATGTCATTAGTAAAATTTGATTCTAAATTATAATTCATCATTTTGTTATTACTACTATTTTCTTTATATAAATTTAAAAAGTTATCATTATTAATAATTACTTTTTCGTTATCATTTGTATACATAATATTTGAGATATTCAAATTATTTTTTATTTTACTATCTGTAATATTATAAATTAAATGATTAGAAGAGGAATTATTATTTGTATCTCTATTAAATATATTATTATTTTTGTCTGTATTATTATTATTATTATTTAAAAGGTTATTGTTGTTAATTCTAGAAGAAGATAATAAATCATCTTGACTATCTGTTTCATTATGAATATGATTTTTATTATTAAAAATTTGATTATTTTCTTCATCATTAAAATTGTTCACATCATTATTTTTAAATTGTTCATCTTTTTTATTAAAATGATATGTATTCCTTTTATTTTGATTAGCTAACGAATTACTTTTATCATGCATATGATATTCATAATTATGTTCATCATAATTATATTCATTACTATTTATATTGATAAATGATTTTGTATAATCATAATGCCCATTTCTTATATTACTATTAATATTTTCCTTATCATTACTTACATTTTCATCTTGATTATTTTTTTTTTTTAAATTATGAAAATTTTCTTTAAATGAATTATCTAAATGGATAATATTAGAATGGTCTTTCGTATTAAATTTATTGTTAAAAATGTTTTCATTATTAATAATATTCAAATTATTCATATCTTCTTTTTTTAGATATTTATCATAATTAGATTCTTCTTTTGTTAGTGAATCAGATGGAATAAATGTATTATTTATGTTATTATCATTTGTATTGTTATTAATATTATCGTTTGTATTATCATTTGTATTATCATTTGTATTATCATTTGTATTATTATTTGTATTATTATTTGTATTATTATTTGTATTATTATTTGTATTATCATTTGTATTATTATTTATATTATCATTTATATTATCATTTATATTATCATTCATATTATCATTTGTATTATCATTTGTATTATCATTTGTATTATCATTTATATTATCATTTGTGTTATCCTTTATATTTTCATAATTATCATTATAATGATTACTATTAAACAAATGTGTATTTATCTCGTTCATATTCTTTTCATTTATTCTATTGCTTTTTCTAAAAGACGATGATGGGGGTGTTGTAAATAAATCATCACTTTCTCTTTCATTTACTTTTTCTCTTTCTTGTTCATTATGTTGATTAAAAAAAATATTCATATTATTAGATGTATTAAAATTACTTCCCATTTTCATTATATTACTATTTTTTGCGTTTCCCTTAATATTACTTAAATAGATAAAACTTTCTTCTACTATATTATTGTGGTGGTCATTTTGTTTCGTATGTTCTTTATTTGCAATGTAATTTTTTTCTTTTTCAATTTCTTCATTATACATTTCATCATTATTATTTTCAAATAAATTGGTTTTGCTATTTATAGTTTTATATGATTGTGAACCATTATTATTTTTCACTTTATTAATAAATATTTTATTTAATTCCTTTTCATGTGCGTCCCCAGGCCATTCATTAATAGGTATATTATTATTATGATCAATATAGTTGACCCCATGATTTTTCATAGCGTTATCATATTGTATATTATTGAAACTACTTGACCCTCCTTCATATTCCTTTTTATATTTATCCGTATGTGTATTATTATATACATTATGATGTACATTTTTCATGTCTTCTGCTTCATCATAATTGTTATTATTATTTCTAAAAAAGATATCATTACTTTGATGTGTTCCCACAATATTATTACTGTTGTTATTAGGTTGGTTATTATGTTGGTTATTATTTTGGTTATTATTTTGGTTATTATTTTGGTTATTATTTTGATTACTATTTTGATTATTATTTTGATTACTATTTTGATTATTATTTTGATTACTATTTTGATTACTATTTTGATTATTATTTTGATTATTATTTTGATTATTATTTTGATTATTTTTATTGTTAATGTTTTCATTGCTACTATTGTTGGTAGAATTAATTGGTTCCCCATCTACATACGTATTTCCTTTATTACTATCCATACGACTATTGAGAGTTACATCCTCCCTTTGATCGTTAAAAATATTTTCATTGAAATTATTTGTTGTATAACTTTTCTTTTTGTTCAAAGTGCTATTATTTTGTTCATCAGATTTATTGGTATGTACATGAGATTCATTTATATTACCTTTAAGAAAATGGTTATCATTATTATTAATATTATTTAAATGATTATTTCTTGATGAATAAATGGATGATTGATCTTCTTGTCTATTTTTAATAATACTTTCTATTACTTTCAACTTCCTTTCTTTATCTAATCTAACACATAATGCTTTTTGTATTTCTTGAAGAATACATAACCTTGCATTCATAATAACATTATTTTTTTCTTTATTACATAATTCTTGATATTCTCTTTTTAAATTAACTTCTGTTAATATTAAATTATTTATAGAATTAAATGTTTTTGTTTTAAGATTAATTAATTCATCATAACCTAGAACTTCATATTCTTCTTTTAATTTTTTATAAAAGCTTTCATCGACTTTATCATTATTTAAGTTGGAAAGTTTATTATCTAAATGTTTGTTACTTTCTTCAATATTGTTATTATTGTTATTATTGTTATTATTGTTATTATTGTTATAACTTTTTATTTTCCCTTGAAATTTATCTATATCATCTTTATACGTAGAAGAACCATTATTTCCTTTATCATTAAAATTAGGAAGATTACTATTATCATTGTTGACATGTTTATTTATATGGCTAGGTGAACTATTATATATATTATTTTCATTTGATTGCATAAAGTTATTTGGATTTTTTTTAGATTCATATTTATATGTCTTATCATCATGCTGATCATAACTAGAATTTTTATCTTTTTCATACGATGGACTTTTATTATTATTTTGAGTACTATTGAGGTTAGTTTTGTTCGTCTGTTCATTATAAAAATAATGATTATTAATCCTATTGTTATAAACCATATTATTATTATTATTATTATTGTTGTTGTTGTTGATATGGTCAAATTTTGCATCATTTGTTGTAGTGTTAGTTTGGTTTATATTATTATTGTTCTTTTTATTATTATTTATATCTTCTATGATTTGAGGGTATATATAATTAGTTTCCTTCTTTTTCTTTTCTTTAATACGATCAACTTCATTTAGTAACATTTGTTTGGCCTTAAACAACCTCTTAAAATGATTATTGTGTCTTTTTTTAATATCTGGACTGATATGTATACCTAATTTATCAGGATGCCATTTCTTTGATAAATTCGAAAAGGCTTGTTTAATTTCTGATATGGAACAATTTTTATTGATATTTAAAACTTGAAAAGATGTAGCATTTATTTGTGCTTTTAATTTTTCTTCTTTTTCATCAGGTTTTATATTACATTTTAAACACATATTTTTATAAATTAACAAAGCATTGTCATATTCTAGTAAATATTCATATGCTTGTATTTGTGTATCAAACGCATTAACATATTTAGGAATGTATTTTAAACAATTATTACAATTATCTATAACATCCATCCATTTATTAAGATGCATTAAGGTCCTTGCTCTATTATAATATAATTTCCCTATATTTTCATTCATAGATTTCCCTACTTTAACAGATTCTGATAATTTAATTTGTTTTTCTAATGCTTCAGTATATAGATCATATGCTATATTATAATTTGAATTTTTATAATTTTCAGCTCCTTTGCCAGCTATATCTAATATATAACCAGATATTAAATCTACTCGTATTTCTTCATTATCTATATAATCTAAAGGTGTTTTATTTATATTGTTTTTTTCAAATATATAATTATAATGCTTTCCTGATAATTTTAATAACTTTAAAACATCCAAATTCTTCTTTTGTAATACATAATGATAAATATTATCACCATTAAATACATTTATGGGTTCTTTATTAAAATTCAAATACATTCTGTAAACAAATCGTTTTAATTGTTCATTAGAAGAATAAAATATTGGATGTTTCATTTTGTAATTTATCATCCTTAATTGATTTAAATTTAACGGTTGCTTAACAGCAGAACTATTAAAACAATTATCACTATTATTATTATTAATATTAATATTATTATTATTATTATTATTATTATTATTCATATTTTCAGAAATATATTCATCTGGTATATTACCATTAAGCAACAGGTTTATCAATTTAATATCCCTAATAAATGAACCATCTCTTATTTTGATATTCGTATCGAATAATGTGCAATCATAAAATTTTATAAATAATGATTTCTTTATAATTCTTAACCATCTATAATTATCACATTTTAAACATGATATAAATATTTTATATAAATTAATTATATTCATATTTTTAAATATTAATAATAAAATAACTGGACTAATAACAGATATTCTTTCTTTACTTTTATCAAATTCATTATTTTCTAATTGTCTTATCACTTCTTTTTCTAATATTTTTTGGGAAATATTATCACATCTTTCTTTTTTTAAACATAAATGAATATGTAAAAACTTCGATTCTACAAGACATAATTCTTGTAAATGTTTTAAAACCTTTTTATGATTACATATATCTTTATTTTCTAAAATAAAACTAGAAAAATATGAACCATAAATTACTGACTTGGTTTGATCATCATATTTTTCGATATTCTTATCGTACGACATTCTAGAACTTTTTATTTTTAATATAAATTCCTCGACAATATTATATTCAATTGAATTACTACATCCATATTGGAATGGGAGTTCGTTTAAAAAAATGTCTTTTTCTTTGTAATACATATTATTGTTTGCATCTACATCATGATAAGAATTATCATAAACATTATTATTACTATTATAATTATTATCATATATATTATTATTATTATTATTATCATATATATTATTATTATTATTATCATATATATTATTATTATTATTATTATTATTATTATCATATATATCATTTTTATTCATATTGTTTATTTTAGTAAACTCTGATACATTCTCCTTATATACCACGTTAAATGAACTAGATATATTATTACTACTAAATCCAAGATTATGATTATTTTCAATATTTGAAACAGTCTGGTTTTCTACATTTGATGTTGTTACATCACAAGAAACACCATGATCCATATTTTCATTATGTAACTTTTTAGATAAATCATTCAAGTTTTCAAATTTCTTTATTTCACAATTTTTTTTCTCTATTTCACCTTTCAATCTTTCGACTTCTTTTTTTAATACATCATTTTGTGACTTAGTATCAATTAATTCTTTCGCAAAATTTTTATCAAATTTATTTATTAAATTACTTAATTCATTTTCAAATGTTGATAAGGTTAATTTCATTTCTTCGTTCTGTTCTTTTAATTTAGATATATCTTTTTCGTATGATTGCATTTTATTTTTATTATTACTATTAATATTTTCTAAACTTATAATTTTTTCTTTTAAATTTTTCGTAAGTAAAATATAGTCGTATAATTTCCCTTCTAATTTTGATCCTTGCTTTTCTTCATTATATATTGTATATTCTAATATTTCTACAATTTTTTTTAATTTGTACATTCTTTTTTTCGTTGGATTTTTTAAAAACTTTACATTCTTTTGCATACCATCATTCATTTTCTCTTTTCCTAAATGTGAATCCCATTCGAAAGAGCATGAACTATCAAGACTGATGTTGCTTTCTGATTTTTCTTTTGCATATGTATATTTTTTATCATAATCTTGTTGATTAATATGATCATTATTAAAATCTTCACTTTGTAAATTATTTAAATTATTTAAATTATTTATATTATTCATATTTTTCATATTTTTCATATTTTTCATATTATCCATATTATTCGTATTATCCATATTATTCGTATTATCCATATTTTTCATATCATCCATATTTTTCATATTATCCATATTATTCATACTATTGTTTATTTTTTTATTGTGACTACTACTTATATCACTATTCCCTTTCTCATTATCAGAAAGAGTTTTTTTTTTTTTAGTCTTCTTTCTTTTTTGTTTTCTTATATTCTTATTCTTTATATAATTATCACTCAAGTTGTTAAATACATTAGTTGTTTCGTTAACATCAGTATATTCACAATTGTTTTCCTTGATATGATTAAATTCGTTTGTATATAAATTTTGGTTATTGTTCGTGTTATCATTTGTTCTTACTTTCTTATTATAATAATTATGATGATTTTCAAAATTTTGATTATTATTAGGATCAGAATTATTATTGTTACTATATATATTGTGATATATATTATTAGGATAATCATTATTCATTTTATGTATATCTCCCTTTTCATCATAATTAATATGAATGTAGGCATTATCACCTTGCTCCACATTTTGATGTATATTTTGATCAATATCTTTGTGATTCTTATTCTCGTTTCTCTTTTTATTAATTTTTTTATTAATATAATTATTCTTTACATTCTGGTTATCCATCATATTTGCTGAAGCACTTTTCTTAAGAATATTTCCCTTATGATTATAAATAACATCATCATAATATTCATTATATATTTTTTCGTCATCTATATTAGAAGAAATTTTCTGTTCATCATTTATATTATGTTCTCTACCATAACTTTTAATTAGGAGCTTTTTCTTTTTTTGTGATAAATAATAAGGAGACGTATTTGTTTTTTCTATTGTTGATGAAGTGCGTACAGTGGGTTGTTGTAAATATTTTTCTGCAGCTTTTCTTTTACTATTAATATCATAATTATATTTATCATTATTATATTCATTAGTATTATTTTCATATTTTTTATCAAAATTAGAAAACACATCATTGAAATATTTAAACTTTTTCTTATCATTTTTATCTTCTGTAAATATATCATAATATGAATATATATTTGAATATATATCATAATAATCAGAATTATAATTTTTTAAATTCACTTTATTTTTTTTATTAGATTTATCTAAATCGTTATAAAAATAAGAATTCTTATATCTTCCTTCATCAATATCTATATGATTATTTTTTTTATTTATAGGAAAATTATTATTTGTATTCATATTATTTTTATGACGATATTGATCATTCTCATCATGATCATCGTCATCCTCCTCTTCGTTTTCTTCATCCTCCTCATCATCATCATCGTCTTCTTCTTCTTCCTCTTCTTCATCATCATCATCATCATCTTCAACATCATCATCATCTTCTTCAACATCGTCATCATCTTCTTCATCATCGTCATCTTCTTCATCGTCGTCTTCATCTACATCATCCTCATCTTCGTCATCATAATGATGATCACTATTAGTACTATTCATTTTCTTTTTGTTAAAATGTTCATTTCTTTTCTTTTTCAGAAGATTCTTTTTTCGACTCGCTTTATTGTTACTAGAACTTTTATCTGACTGTTCATCATTTATATTGTTATAACTACTATATTTAAGGTCATTCATATATTTGAAGATTTTCTTATTACCTTCAGAATAATTATAGACATGGTTATTATCTTTGTACATATATTTTTTTTTTAAATTCCGATTAAAAGAATGTCTACCACTTTTATTAATGCTATTCTTTTTATCATTCATTATTCTAAGAATTTAATTTATTTTTGTGTAAAACAAGAAAGTGAAAAAAAAAAAAAAAAAAAAAAAAAAAAAAAAAAAAAAAAAAAAATATATATATATATATATATATGTACTTAAATTGGGTTTGTATAAGGTACATATATAAATCTTTTATTCTGTATCTTCAAAAAAGATTCTATTCATATATATATATGTATATATGTATATATGTATATATGTATATATGTATATATATTATTTTGAAGGAAAAGTATTACAATTTAACATTAATCATGTATTTCTTTTCTTTTCTTTCTTTTTTTCTTTCTTTCTTTTTTTCTTTCTTTCTTTTTTTCTTTCTTCTTTTTTTTTTTTTTTTTTTTTTTTTTTTTGTTCTTATTTTTATTTTCCTCTAGAGTCATGCATATGAACTTATATATATTTGTATATTTATATATAATAATATTACTTGTTATTATTTTATTTTATTATTATTATTATTCTTTTCCCCTTAATATTTTTAAGAAGAAAAATTAAATCATTTTTCAAAAAAGGAAAAATAAAATAAAAGAATATATGACAGAAATAATAAAAATAAATAATATATAACAATATATGTATACTTATAATATATACGTGTTATATGTACTTATATATATATATATATACAAATATATATGTACATATGTATTTTTCATATATATATAAATTGTTCGTATAATAAGAAATAAAGTAAAATAAAAAAATACGGATATATGTAAAAATATATATATATATATATATATAATACATTTATGATTATACATACATATAAATACCATATAAATAAAAAATATAGTATGAAAACTTTTCTTTTCCATATTACAAATCAAAAATCATATTAAGGCAAGACAAAAAAAAGGAAAAAGAAAAAAAAAAAAAAAAAAAGAAAGGGAAATGATTAAAAAAAGAAATTTATATTGTATATTATTAATTATAAATAAATATATGTATATATAATAAACACTGGATTATATGATAATAATAATATAAAAGGTACAAATGCATGCGTTCAAATAAAAAAAATAAAATATATATATATATATATATGATATACATAAAAGCATAGATGGGAAAATAATTTTAATACGTATATGTTTTATACAAAGATACATAAATATATTCATATATATATATAATAATGATGAATATAAATAATGAATATTGTTTTATATATAAATAATTCATATATCAACTAATACATACATAAATACATACATAAATACATACATATATATATATATATTTATATATTATCATGTTTATATTTTTACGATCTTTATGTATTGTATATGTACATTTATATATATTTTAATAAAAGTAAAAAAAAAAAAAAATACATCTCTTTTGATTTATGTTGCCTTATTTTAAATATAAAAGGGGGTGTTAAATGAAAAATTAAACGATATAATAAGATATTTCTCATTACATAATATATATATATATATAATTATAATTTTATAAAAATATGAAGTTATAATATTTATATAGTTGCAAAGATAAAAAAAAAAAAAAAAAAAAAAAACCACAATTTGGTAATAAGTATATTATATTTTACTTATTTATGTTGTATATATTATATTATATATATATATATATATATATATATTTATAAGGACATGAAAATAAATATTTAGATTTTATTATCATTTTATATTATATAAATATTTTATTTTATTTTTTTTTTTTTTTTAAATATTCAAATATATATATATATATATATATATATATATTTTTAATTTTTTGGATTTATGAACTCGTGGATTTTTTCTTATATTTTCTTATCAAAAAAAAATATATATTTGATGATAATAAAAACTTAAAAAAATACTTATTTTATTTTATTTTATTTTATTTATTATTTATAATAAAATAATAAATACAAAACATTCGTCTTAAGGTTTAATATTTAAATATTATTATTATAACGTTTTCAAAATAAATAAAAATAATAAACATATAAATAAAGATATTTTCTAAAGAAATAAAAATTATAAAAAATGAGGAATATAAAATAAGTAAAAATATATTTATATATATAAATATATTCATACATTCATATAATATAATATATATATATGTTCTTCCATAATTATATATAATATTTATAATAAATAATATAAATAATAAAAAAAAAAAGAAAAAAAGAAATAAATAATAAAACGATACAAAAAATATATATTTATTTTATTAATATATTCCTTTATTATTTTATTAAAATTTAATTAGTATATCTCACATAATATGTAATCCAATGTACATATAAATATTATTTATATTATATGTATAATAAAAATATATTATATTATTTATTAATTTTCTTCTTTTTATAATTACGACACTAAAAATATATTATTATATATATTTATATAAATATTTGTTTTATTTTGTTCTTAAAAATTATGGTTTATATATAAATAACTATAAATGAGAAATATATATAATAATTATTATAGTATCCTTAAAAGAATATAAATATAATAATAATATTATTTATATATATATATAATAAAAATAATATATAGTTTGTATTCTTAAAATATTATAATGTATATAATATATATATATTTATTTATATGGTTGTTTTATTTCTATATATTTCATAAAACTAAATTATCGTTTTATATAAAATTTCAAATTTATTAAAAAAAATATAAATATTTTTTAATACTTCATAATATTTTTACGTATTTATGAAAAAAAAAAAAAAAAAAAAAAAAAAAAAGTTCCTAAACATATATTATATATATATATATATATATATATATATATATATATATATATATATATATATATGTAGTATATAGAAAGACACAATTTAAACATTTTTATTTGATTTATTTAAAAATTTTTCATTCAATGTGCTAATAATTTGTTTTTCCATTTTTTGTAAAATTATATTTTGTTCTTCATCATATACCTTCTCAGATTTATTTTTGTAGAGTTCAACTATTTGTTCTATATGACTTTTATTTAAATTTAAAGATTGATTGTGATCAGAATAATATATATGTTCATTGTTATAAAAATCATTATATTTTTCTCCTTGGGCATATTTACAAAAATTACAAATACATGTTTTTATATTTTCTGGGTCTATCATTTTCATCATGTTATTATTAATATTTTCTCTTTTTTTATTCATTTGTATTATGATGTTGTTTTGTGCTTGTCCAATTTCAGAAGATGAAAAAGTATATTTATTCAAAAGTTGACTTATATTATCATCAATTAAATGATAGTTAGTTTCGATAAGATCTATATATTTTTTCCCAAAAATATGAATAAAATTATTCCTTACATATGCCCTATTCTTTATCATTAATTTATTAGAACAATAAAGGATATTTCTAATACATCTTTTAGTTTCGTTGTCATTTTTATTTTTTTCATTTTTGAAAAATAAAAACAGATTTGAATCTTTACATAAAGATAATAGTATTTTCAAAACCTTATGGATATTTTCATTCCTTAGCATGGAACAAATGCATATATGTGCCTTTTCTTCTTTTTTATTTCTACAAGAAAGGGTCAAAAATGATATTAATGCAATATATATGTATTCATATGATTGTTGTATATATATATATATGTCCATATCGATGCACATATATTATTATTACAATATATATATATATATACTTTATATATTTCAAATTTTTTTTCTACCTACTTACAATAACAAAAAATAGATGTATCTTTTTTGATTTATAATTTCGTTCTTTGTATTTATATCAAGGAGGTTAACTAATAAATAAAACACGCACATTAAAATATAAAAATATTATATATATACAAACATATGTATATATTTATTTATGAGTATATTCTTCTTTTCAAAGTGTAATTAAATGGGGAAAAAATTGAAAGTATTTGATACATAAGTATATATATATATATATATATATATATATATATATATATATATTTATTTATTTATTTATTTATACTTTTATTTTTATTTTTTTGTTGTGATTACCCCTCGTACTAAATAAGTTTAAGAAAATACAAAGTCTTATAGAATCTTCATTATGTAGAGACATTATTGAGAGAAAAATTTAGATAAAGGAAAAAAATATATATGTATCTTATTTTATTGTTTTATATTTGTAAATGAGATATTATTGCTTGTTTATTTTTTTCTTTTTTTAACTGACAGAGGGTAAAATAAGTTATATGTACTTTGTATTTTATAAAAATAACTTATATATATATATATATAATATATCAATTGCCGAAAAAGAAATAGAAAGAAACTGTTTACACAGATTAAAATAATATCAATATTATAAAAAATATATTAAATATATATAATATATTTATTCCGTTGTAAAATGAATTATATTTTTATTTTCTTTTATTTTTGTATCCTATGGAAATAGCCACGTTAAAAGAATTTACAAATATATATATATATATATATATTCTTTTTTTTTTTTTTTTTTTTTTTTTTTTTAAAAGATGAAAACCATAATATCCTTTTAAATATAATAAAAATGTTTTATTTAAAATTAAGACGAAATATTCTTTTATAATAATTAAAAAAAATTAAATATATAAATATAATATATATATATATATATATATAATATATATTTATATATATGCCTCTCCCAATTTTTATGTGTATAAAATTTTATATTAATTTTTGCATGAACAGTTCATATTTTTTTTTTCTTTTTCTTTTTCTTTTTTCTTTTTCCTTTCTTTTTTTCTTTCTTTTTTTTTTTTTTTTTTGTTAAATAAAAACAATGCAAAATAATTCCTTTTTTTTTTTCTTTTTATATGTGAAATATTAAGAGGAAAAATAAAAAAATAAAAGATGAAAAAAACAAATAAAATTAACATTATATTTGGACTGTGCTAATATATTGTTATATTTACATATGTGAATGAATATATTCTTCAAATATTTACCCTATTTGTTATATTACATATATATATATATATATGTATATATATATATATATATATATATATATATTTGTAACGTTTTTTTTTCCACAAACACATATATATATAATATATTACAACTTCATTTTAATTAATTCATATATCAATGCGTTTTAATTACACCTTGATTATTATTTTTTATTTTTATTTTTTTCGTGTATTTATTTTATTTATATATATATATACATTTTTTTTTTTTTTTTTTTTTTTTTTTTTTTTTTTTTTTTGTTTTATATATTTTAGTATAATATTCAATCTGACTATTTAAAAGAAGCTAAAAGTATGCAAATATAATATATATATTTTTTTTCTTTTAATAAACCATTGTGTGTAGATTTAGGATAACAAAATGTAACCCTTCGTATTTGATAAAATATATAGAATATATGTATATATATATCTTTATTTGTTTATATACCTTTTTGTAAAAAAATGTCTACATGGATAAATAAAAAGTTAATATCTTTTTCTGAAAAGGTTATTGAAAATGTGATCGACTCCTTTACTAATAAGAATACACCCATAGATAATATACAGAATATGCAAGGGGTATAAGAAGAAAAAATAAAAATGAAAATAAATAAATAAATGAATATATATATATATATATATATATATGTATATATTTTATTTTTATATTACATCAACTTATACATTTTGTTTCCTCCCCGTTTTACAGACCCAGCTTGGGAAAATTATCAACAAGGTTATTTCGTCAAAATACTTTTTTAAAAATGATGACATATGTTATAATAAAAACAATTTAGATTTTAAATGGTACCTTAAGAAAGAGAGGAAGAAAAGTAGTAAAAGAAAGAAAAAGAGAAAAAGAAGGAAAAGAAAAATGATAATGATGAAAAGGGGTGTAAAAAATGTAAAGAATGCTGATAATAGTAATCATTATGTATACCATGATGAGAATAATAATGGTTTTAATGAGCTTCAAGTTAGTAAAAACATAAATTATAATAATTTATATATGAATAATAATGATAACAATTTCAAGGAAAGTGCCTTTTTAAATATCGATGAATCTTATTTAACGACATCATATGTATTAAATGGAAAGTTTGTCAGTAGTGATAATATTTCAGGTAGTAAAAATGATATGAATGAAAAGAAATATATCAGTTTAAAAAGAACTGATAGTCAGAACGATACATCATCTTTATCAATACCTGAAAATAATTTTAGCAAAATAAAAAAGAAAAAGGGTACATCTTCAATAAATTCATATGACGCATCGTCTCCAAATGTGTCACCTCCGTCAATGTGTACCTCAGAAAATTTGTCATGTAATGAGAAGAGACTTAATAATAATAATAATAATAATAATAAAAATGATGATAGAAATATTAAAAGTTATGATTATAGTAGGAGCAACATCAATAACAGTTATAGTAACAGTAGTAGTGTAAGTAGTAGTGTAAGTAGTAGTAGGAGTAGTAGTAGCAGTAGTAGTAGGAGTAATAGTAGGAGTAATAGTAGGAGTAATAGTAGGAGTAATAGTAGGAGTAGTAGCAGAAGTAGCTGTAGTAGTGTTACATGCAGTAGTAGCTGCCTAAATATATATAACACAAAAAGATCTGCCCATGATTCCAATAATGAATTTTGTGATAACATGTCATGTTATGAAAAGGATGAAAAAAAGAAGAGATTGGAAAATGAGAAAAAAATGAAAAATGAAAACATTTTAAATAAAAAAAAGAAATATAAAAATAAAAAGATGCCTAAAACTATTGATGGTAATGATACGTCTTTATTATTATCATCATCATCCTCATATTCTAATAGAAAGATATCCTTTGATAATAATGAGAATTATGGAATAATTAAAGAATTCAGTCTTTGTAAAATAAATCTATTTATAAAAGAAGCTAAATTATTATTTTTTAACAAAAATATTAGTATTAGTGATGTAAGTCTTTATGTAACTACTATAATGGAAGATAAGAAATATATTGGGAAATTAAGAAAATTAAGTTCAAGAACCTTACCAATGAATAATTTAATTATCAATGAATATATAAATCATAATGTAAAAGATGTATATACTGATATTATTATAAATATAAGATATAAGAATAGGAAGAAGGAAAAAGAAGATATCATTTTAGGAAGAGCAATAATTCCATTGTTTCTTATATTGAATACATATAAATGGAAAATTAAGAAGATAAAGAACAAAATTAGATATTGTACAAAATGTTATTTATGGTTACATATATTTCCATGTAATAATAAATTATTTAATTATAAATTTTTTAAACCTGTAGAAGGTTTTGAAGAATATGGTATGTTAAATCCTTTGTATACATTAGGTTTTCTGAATATTCAAATAAAGATAATATTTAAGAGAAATCCTTTGTTTCTAACATTTCTGAGTAATATTAGGAAACCATTATTTTATTACAAGTTACCTGTACAATTTGAACCTTTATATTGTCAATATTATAGTGAGAATTTATATGTATATGCTAAAAACATTCCTTTATGGATATATAAATTTTTTTATATTTTTCATTACAAAAGATTAGAAATGATATCTTTAAATTGTTATGATTACATTTGCATTTTGATTTTCTGGTTATTTTTTTTTGACCTTATAGTTTTATCTCCCTTTTCATTAATATTTGTTCATTTATTTTTTTGTATCTTTTTTATTTCTTTATCATATAAGTATGGAAAATTTGTACCTCCTTATTATAAGAAGAAGAATTTATTTTATAACTTTCGTCCAATTCGAGTGAGCCCAGTAAGTAGACGTAATTGTGATTATACAAAAAGGAGGATAGAGACAACAAATTTTATTTTGAATGATCAGAAAAATGTGGAGATATATAACAGGGAAAAGAAGTTGAATCTTTTGGATGATAACAATGTAGATGTTAATTATTGTAAGTATCCATATTATAGTGATGAGAATAATACGAATAAGTTAAATAAGGCTGATAAGAATATTCATAAGGGAGTAGATAAAAATATAATTAAGGGTAGGAATATGATGACACGAGGTGGTGATTTGAATATATATGACGCATGTAAAATGTTTATAAAAGGAGAGAACTCGATGAAAGGTAATATTATAAATGACAACATTGTCTATGATAATTTTATAAAGATTGGTGTAAAGAAAAATGATGTAATGATGGAACCTGAAGAGGATAAGGAGGTAAGTGCGGTGTGTCTAAATAATAACAATAATAATAATAATTATTATTATTATAATAATAATTATATTAGTTGTAATTATTGTGATGATCGTAATAATTTCAGTGTGTCTGTAAACAAAGAGGATAATAATTCAACTTCAAATGGAATGATTTTACAAAATGTTCGTAGTGAGAATGGTTTAAAGGAATGCATGGGAAATGAATCGATGAAAATTAATAGTAAGACCAATAATGAGAATAATAATTATGTTGATAGTGTAGACAAGAGAAATATTTCATTGAATTTATCAAATTGTACGAATAATGGTAATGTTACATCGTCCTTATGTGATAATTTACTTGTGTTTAATCAAGATGCAATTCAAAGGAAGAAAAAGGTTCCATATAAAAATAGGGAAAGGGATTATAAGGATCACTTAGATGAAAAGGATATACATTTATACAATGATGATAGTAGTGTGATTACGTCTAGTGAGAAAGGTGAGAATAAAGAAAGGATCCATATGAATAAAGAGAAATTAAATTATAAGGGTCCTAAGGAATGTAGCAATTTATGTGAAGAAAAAACTAACATGAGTTATTTTGCTAGGAGGATACAAAATATGGTGCATGATACAAAGGAAAAAATGAAACTTGATCAAATACATATGAACAAACATGTCAGTGGATTCATGAAGCTTTTTAACGTGAAAAATGTAGAAAATGAGAAAGATAATGATATAGATAAATATCATGATAAAGGACAGAGTGACAAGCAGGTGCCTTCCTCTTTGGGTTCCTACAAATTAATGATTAGTCAAGAGGGGGCATTTGATGAAGAAGAATTTGATGAAGAGGAGGAAGATAAAGAAAAGGAGAGAAAACAAGAAGGGAAAGAAGAAGAGAAAGAAGAAGAGAAAGAAGAAGAGAAAGAAGAAGAGCAAGAAGAAGAAGAAGAACAAGAACAAGAACAAGGACAAGAAGAAGAACAAGGACAAGAACAAAAACAAGAACAAGAACAAGAACAAGAACAAGAACAAGAACAACATGAAAAGTCCAAGAAAACGAATAGAATGATACATATCAAAAAAAAGGATAATATTATAAATATTGAAAGTGAGAATATTTTAAGCAGTGATGGAAAAAATATATATAAAAAAGGAAAAAAGAATGAACATATTATTAAGGATAGTATGAATAATACAGAATATATAAATGATATAATATATTATAATTCTTCTGATAATATATTAGATGAAAATAGATGTGAATATAATACAAGTATGAATGAACATGTTATGGATAATAAGCAAGAAGTAAATAAAAGATCTAATAATTTCTTTTTCTCATATAATAATAATAAAAATGAGAGTATGTGGAGAAATTTATTAGGTATACCATCAAGTAATATAGAAACTGCACGTTTGAATTTAAATAATTGTACCGAAATAAAAAATAGTAATAAAAAACTTAATATTATAGATACATATACAAATAATACAATGCAAGATAAAAGTAATATAATTGATTTAAGAAAGAAATATGCTTATATGCCTTTTGTTAAATCACCATTCCACAATTTTTATTTATATATGAATACAAATGATAATAAGAATATATCTATTTTTTCAAATAATGTAGAAGTACCAAATGTGCATGTAATATTAAATAGATTTATAACATTGATAACCTGGACACAACATGTTTCTGGGATATTCACTATGGTTTATGAAAAAATAAAATATGCATTTAATTGGGAGTTTAGTTTTTATACCTTTGTAAATATATTAATTTTATTTTTGTTATGTTATAGTATATCATTCATAATTTACATGTTTTCTTATATACCATTTATTTTTTTTCGTTTTTTATTTTTTGTGACGTTCTCATATTTCATTATAAGAAGCTATGAACTAACTGAAGATGGAAATAGAGCTTGTTTATATTATAAGAAGAGACAAATTCAGTTTCAAAAAAATAGAAAAATTAGCTTGGCAAGTAGTTCTTTTGAAATATATAAAAGGAAAAATATAATAAAAATAATAAAAAAAACGTTAAAGAAAAAGGATACAAATATATTTAAATATATATTCTTAAACTGTGTATTGAAAATATATAAACTGTTTAAAATTATATTTGAGAATATATTATTGTATATATTATTTATATTATTTTTTATAAAAAATTGGTATACTCGATTGTTAATATTAAAGGATATAGAGCATATGCAGATAGCAAAATTGCAGGGATTCAAAAATTTATATTTCTTTATTCACAATCGTATAATAAAGAGAGAACATAAAACTGTTATGAGTAATACATCGTCTAATGAAATTAACAATAGGAAGAGTAGTGTGATGAAAATAGAAAATATTGATAGTACGCAAAAAAATGATAATAATGTTGATAAAAGTGATGATATTGTGAATATAAATAGTGACAAAATTGATATAAATAGTGACAAAATTGATATAAATAGTGACAAAATTGATATAAATAGTGACAAAATTGATGTAAGTAATGACAAGATGAAAGTAAATAATGAATATGAAATAATGAGAAGAAAGCAAAATAATTTGTTGGATGGTAAACGTAAATCTGTTAAAAGTGTTATGTATGAGAATTATAAGAATCTTGAGTCTTATGTATATTCTAGTAGTGATAAAGAAGCAGTGAGTATAATTAATGAGGATGACTTGATATATGAAGAAGAGGAGGGAATACATCCAGAGGAAAAATTAAATAGAGATAATATAAATGTAGATAAAAATATAAATTCCTGTCAGGACATCCAAATTGATCAAGAAATACAACCATGTGATGATGAAAATGATGACAAATTATCGTTAAGCCAAGTTACAGATAATGGTGCTATGAATGTAAATGTGGATATATTCTTACATTACTATTTTAAAAAGAGGAAATATGATTTGTTTAACAATTTTATAAATATTAACAGAAATCATATGTGTAAATGAAAAATAGAAGAAAAAAGATATATACATAAGTGAATATATAGATGTGCATATGTATAAATATATACATATATATATATATATATGATATTTTTTTTTTTTTTTTTTTTTTTTTTTTTTTTCTTGCAGATACATATAAGGATATTAATCTGTTTTATTCAAATGAAGATCAGAAAGTGAACAACATAAATTATGCAGAATATCTAAACAGTGATGATGGTTATTCAAGCTCTTATGATTACAACAAGAGAAAAAAGAAAAAACACCTGAAATGATTAAATATATATATATAAGGAGTATATTAAAATATTTGTGATTTAATATATATATTTTTTTGTGTGATTTATATATTAATTTATATTTTTTTTTTGTCTTACATTATAATATACATTTTTTTTTTTTTTATTATTTTTTTGTATATTTTTTTTTTTTTTTTTTTTGTAAATACCCTGATTTTAATAATACAAGCAAAATATTACTTTAAAAAAATGTTATGAAATTTTAAGAAACAAATGAATGATACAGTTTTGATAATTATATATTTATTTTTAAAAAACCAGATAAAATATTTAAGAGTTCACATAAATACAAACATATATATATATATATATATATATGTCTATTGAATTTTATTTATGTGCTTAATTAATAATGAATATAATATGGGTAAAAACAAAAATAAAAAAAAAAAAAAAAAAAA
>LT990240.1:1565577-1583077 GCA_900257145.2 Plasmodium billcollinsi
TGTTTAATTTGAAAAAATTGTAAAAACGAAAATTTTATTTATTAAAAAATAAATAGAAAAAAAAAAAAAATTTAATTTTAAATGAAAAACTTAAATAAGCATTATAATATATAATATATATACATATATATACTTTTTTTTTCCCTCAGATAATAATTATTACTATCTATATATATATTTTTTTATTAAGTGCTAATAGCTAAGATTAATTATCTATATATATGTATATATATATATATATATATATATATATAATATTGATATTGGGGAAAAATAATATCAACTTATATTTTATTTATTTTTTTTTTATTATTATTAGAGTTTATATATTTAAATATATTAAAATTAAATAATTTTTATTTTTGTGCTTTAATTTTTTTAAAAATTGTAACTTTGCAAAAATATTCTTTTAAATTATACATAAGAAAATTTGTATTACTTAAGCTTAACAAGTTATATAAATTTTTTTTTTTTTTTTGTATAATCACTTATATCACTTTACTAGGGGAAAAAAATATATTTTATATATATATATATATAATATATTGGAATACATAAATACGTGTATACATAATATATATTTATACTTTCATATCAATTCTGTATGAACATTTTTAAAGGATAAATATATTACATATCATTTTAAACATGAAAACTAACCTTAAAATGTATACATTGATAATCTTTATAAACCTATACATTTTTGTATCTATAAAAATTTTTGTCCTTTGTAAATTTTGTGTGAATTGAAATATATATACATATCATATTACGGAAAAAATAACATTAAGTATTAACTGAATATTCTGTATATCGTGATATTAATAATATTATGAAAATGCTCCATATATATTTAGAAAATAAAAAATTAAAATTATCTTAGAAAAAAATATTACAATACACATATTTAAATCATGTGCACCCAAAAATTAATTTAATAATGAAATATAATAATAATATTTAAAAGATATTATCTTTTAAATATGTATCTAATATATATATGTAAATATATATATATTGTTTTTTCCCATTATATATAATTTTTTATTAAATACTTTCGCTCAAAAAGGTAGTTAATATAAAGACAAGATTATTAAAATTAAAATTAAAAAAAAAAAGAAAAAAAAAAAAAAAAATTTACATATATATATATATATATATATATATGTACTAAAATGAAAAGGTCATATATTTATATGTATAAGTTTAAATATTTGATGGATACATAAGTATTCTAACTCTATCACCGAAAGCCTTAGGTGGAATATGTGATTTAAATTTTGCTCGTATAACTCCACTATTACCATGAGTCCTACATACCTTTCCCCATATACATTTTATCTTAACTCCATCATGATGTTTAGTTGTTCTATAAACATAAGCAACTCTTTTTCCTACATAAAATTGTGCGTGCTTTTTTGTGTTCACATTTCTAATTGATATTAATGTAAAGTTGGGATCTTGGTTTCTTTGAGATCTGTACAAAAAAAAAAAAAAAATAAATAATAAATAATAAATAATAAATAAATAGAATTGATATATATATATATATATATATATATTATTTATTCATATAATATATTTTAGTTTAATTTGCTTAGGTTACCTTTTATATCCTAATATAACTCCCTTTTCATATAAACGAACTGCTTGAAGTTTTTTGTTAGGTGATTTTTTATTTTTCTTTAAAATCTTCTTGACAACTTTTTTTTTCTGAGATGATACTTCAGTTTGTTCTTTTTTTACTTTTACATTTTCCATTCTTACAAAATATTTATTTATATAATTTTAATATTATTTCTTTTAAAAAGTGATAGGGGCTTGATAAAAAAGATTGATATTTTTAGCACAAAAATGGTTTCTATATATAATAATAAAAAATAATAAATAAATAAATAAATAAATAAATTTAATTATATTATATATATATATATATATATATAGTTATATAAATTTTCTTTATCTTATAATTCCCTTTATATAATAATAATAACATAAAACATCTAATATAACTTTTATAAATATTTAAAAAATAGATATTATATATATTTAATTATATAATTATTAAATTCTTTTTTTTTTTTTTTTTTTAAATACCTAAATTAAAATAAAAAAGAAAAAATAACTTTTTCTCTTTTTCTATTATTTCACATATATATTTATATAATATTTATTTATTCTGAAAAAATAAATTGAGAACTTTTAATTTTAGGAATCCTTATTTTTTTTTTTTTCCATAAAAAATAAGAAGAAAATTATAATATTACAAAATGAATATAAATAAAAAGTTTTCTTTTAATTTACATACATAATATAATAATAAATAAATAAATAAATATATATATATATATATATATATATATATTACTATATATTAAAATGTAAATATATAAACATTTTAATGTAATGAATAAAAGATACCGTATATTTAATACTTAAATATAAATATATAAATAAATACATATATATATATATATATTATAATAAATAATGTATGTATGTAATATAACAAAATTATTATATAAATAATATATATATATTTATACTTTTATTATAGTTAATAAAAATTTATATGAATTGTAATATATATAAAAATCATATGTATAAATTATTAAAAAATAAGGTATGATGTATAATAAATAGCCCTTAAAATAATTTAATAACAAAATGAATATAATAATTATAATGATGCCATTAATATATATATAATATATATATATATATATAATATATTGAGGAATAAGAAAAATGGCTTCATAATAAATATAAATTTGTAATATTTAGATATTTCTCTTTAATGATTTATTATATATGTATTATATTTTTTACATATATTACGTTGTACACTTTAATCTCCCTTCTATAAAATATAATACATAAATAAATATATTTATATATTATATTATTATATTATATATATATAAATATATGTATATAATAATATAATATATAAATATATTTATTTATATAACCATAATAATTTGATTTTAATATTATTTAAAGATTATAAAGTTTATTTTTTAAAATGTATAAATATATACATATATATATAATATTTATTATTGTTTTGTTTTTTCATTAGTATTATTTTTTTTTTTTAAATAAAAATAAATATATTTGTTATTTTCAAAGTTTCAAAAAAAATGAAAAAAATGTATATAAAAATATATTTATGTATATAATATTAAAAATGGCAGGTATATATATATATATATATATATATATGTTATAATTCTATATGCATAAATTCTTATTATGTAATTAAAAATATGGATATATATAAAAAAAGATATTCGAGAAAAAATATGTATATATGTATATATATATATATATATATATATATATATATATTTATTTATTTATTTATATATGTATGGATGTGTGTGAAATTTGTTTGTGAAGAGAGTTTGAATATTTTTATAACCTTTGGCATTTCATCATGATAAAGTTTTGCTGATCGTCGAATTCTGAGAATTTCATGTTAAATATATTTTGTGATAAATTAAGAAAAGGATTTTTAAAATAATTTTGTGGAGGCGTAAAATAATGAATTGAAAAATTATTTTTTTCAAGTTCGTTTATAAAAAATTGTATACCGTCTCTATTTTTTTTACATACATATAGAAAGGTTCCATTTGTTTGTAGGGTAGTATTTAATAAAAATATAATAGAGGGTACTAATTTATGATCATAAATAATATCACTAGCAAATATACAATCATATTTAGATATTTGATTATTTTCTTGTGGATATGTATGTATATTTGTACAATCGATATTAGCAACAGTAATTTTATTTTTCCACTCTGAATTAATAAGATTTAATATATTTTCATTTAAGAATAAGTTATGTTTAATATTATTTAATGTTATGTTATTTATATCACTTATTATTAAATTATTTACACCATTTTGTTTATTATTATTGTAAACATTTGAATAAACAAATATTGTAATGCTAGCTAAACCACTACCAGCACCAATTTCTAAAATATTTTTATTTGAAAAAAAATTTTGTAAAGATAAATCACTAAACCATCGACTAGCTAAAATACAACTTTCCCATATGTTCAGACCTGTAAGATCATTAGATGGGTTTAATTCATCAAGAGTATCTCCAAAATAATTAAGTCCAACTTCTCTTATCTGTATTATAATTTTATTATTATCATTATTATTATTATTATTATTATTATTATTATTATTATTATTATTATCATATGCTTCTTTGTTTATGTTATGGTTTATTATTAATTGATATGTTTTTTCTTGAATTATTTTTGCTTCTCTAATATTTGTTGTGAATTTTATATTTGATTCTGTTTGTATTTCTTCTGTATTATATTCATTATTATGAATTTTAGTTATCGCGCTACCACAACGATTATTACCATTATTACTATTATTATTATTGTTATCATAATTGTTATCATGTTTTATGGGGTGCTCTTTGCTCATACTTACATCCATATCACTATCATCTTTATTCTTATTATCATCATCTGATTGTTCTTGGTTATCCAATACAACTGATATCGGGTGATTCAAAATTAAATGTAGAATCTGTTCATTCTGTGCATCAAAAGCTTCTGATAAAATACTTTTATTAAATTCGTTTTTTTTTAACAAATTTATTTCGTTCCTTTCTTTATAAAGAAAAAGTTCCTTATCATTACCATTTTGTAATAATTCATTACATATAATTATATCATTGTTTATGTTATCATTGTTTATGTTATCATTGTTTATGTTATCATTGTTTATGTTATCATTGTTTATGTTATCATTGTTTATATTATCATTGTTTATATTATCATTCTTTATATTATCATTGTTTATATATTTCACACCACTTTCATCATACAAGTTATATATATCCATTGTATTAATTTTCTTTTTTATATTTGGTGATAACCTATAATTATGATTTATAAAATTATTATCAATAACATTTCTAACATTTTCAAATACTTGATTTTTTTTCTTTTCTAAATTATTATATTTAATTTTATTTAAATAATAATCAAAGAATAAAACTTCTCTAGTAGATTCTATATGTTTATTTTGTATGGACCACATCAAGGGAGTATTACCGCTTTTATTACATTGATTATAATCTATAGTACATTCATATAGTAAAAATAAAATCATATCTATATTATTATTTGCACAAGCAAAATGCAATAATGTATTATCATTCTCATCCTTAATATTATTTAAACTTGTAATTCTGCAATCTACTTCTAATATTTTTTTTACTTCTACTATATCGTTTGTTCTAACATAATATATTAAATCATCAATTAATTCTTCTATATCCATGCATATGTTGCCTTCTGCTTCGGCACAATTATTATCATTAATCATTTTGTAGAATCACAAGTTATCAAAACAATTTACTCTCAAAAAAAAAATATATATATATATATATATATATATATATATATATGTTATATATTCATTTATTTATTTGATTCTTTAAAAAGTTATAATTTTATAACAAATTAATTTATCATACATTATGCTGTATAAATCTTACGTGCTCATTTAAATAAATATAAATTGAAAATATTATAAATAAATAAATATATAATTAATTTAACAATTAAAATAATATATATTTAAAATATTTTTATATAAATAGTAATAAAACCGTTGTACTACATAAAATATATTTAAAATATATATTTTACCTATATAATATATATATTATATATATATATATATATATAATACATTTTTTTTTTATGCAATGCATACGAGACGATTTAAGGGACAAATCACCAAAAAAAAAAAAAAAAAAAAAAAAAAAAAAGAATTAATATTCTAAAATATTATTATATATATATATATATATATATATATGTAACAATTATATATTTTAAAAAATATGTCATTTTTTTCTTTTTTTGTGAAATTAAATATTTTCATATACATATATATATAATATATATTATATGCATACATAAAAGTAATATATAAATTATACATTATAGTATATATGTGTAAACTTGTGATATTTTATAAAAAAATTATATTTCAGTATTTATTATAATAAATGTATGCCTTGTCATAGGACTAATTATGTGATATATATATATATATATATATTAAATTTTTTTCTATTTATATTTTCTTAAATTTTTTTTTTTTTTTTTTTTTTTTTTGAATGATGAAAAGAGGATGGAGTTTCTGTGAGTTTTTTAATTACAACAAAATAATAAGATGTGAAGAGAGTCATGAAAAGAACAATAAAAGTCAGGATTCGAAATATGAAGAAAAGAAAAGTAATGAGTTATATGAAGAGAGTAGTATGAATAATAACGACTCTTTAATAGATATGATTAAGAATATACCTATAAATCCATTTATTGATAAAAATGAAAATATGAATAAATATAAATATAGTGTGGAAAAAAAGAATATTGAAAGATATACTGGTGTGAATGTGTATGATGAAGTAGATGAAAAAGATGATAAAAAAAACAAACCTGTAGAATATCCTTTTGCAATAAGTAATAATATAATATTTAAGAAAGAGAAAAATAATAATAAAACAACCTCTTCTAATAATAAAATTAATACAAATTATAGTAATATATCAAGTGAATTATACCCAGAAGAAGGTTATAAAACACCTAACAAAACAAAACATTTTTATGCTGATTGGGAAAGATTATTGGCTTATAATCATGGTTTATATACGTTCAAAAATGCAAATAATAATAATACAATAATTAATAGAGATTTGCATTCACTAAATACAGAAAATGATATAAGAAATAAATTGAACTTATATATCGATAGAATAAATATCGATAATCCAAATGATACATGCAAATATTTAGGAATAGAAGAATATAAATGTTTATTAACACATTCTTTTCATATGAATCCATTTGTTAGTAATCAAAAATGTGTCAAGTGGTTTAATGAATATATACAATGTAAATGGGATGAACACAAATTAAATTTTGGATATAACTACATTGAAAATAGAAGACATAAAAAATCAAAGGCCTATATCGCAGCCCCAGACTACCAATACGCATAAACAAATAAAAAAAAAATATATATATATATATATGCATATATGTATTTATATTATAGTCAAGACAAAATATATATCAACCTACACAAACGTGTATATATATATATATATATATATATATATATATATATATATATATTTTTTGTTTGTATTATTTTTTTTCTTTTCTTTTTCATATACCAACAACGTAAGTAACTTTCATAAAATTAAACAAAAAAATGAAATAAAAAAAAAGAAGAAAAAAAAAAGAAAAAAAGAAGAATTTTTTCAATACTTTTATGTATGTTATCATTTGTTAATACTCTTTAAAATATTAAGGAATAAAAAAAAAGAATTTATGTATATATATATATATATATATATATATATATATGTGTATATATCCATATACATGAATATTATATCATGATAATTTGTTAAAATTATGAGTTATATAAAAGGTCTTTTTACAATTCCGTTGTGAGTATAAAATATACGTGTTCAGTATTTTATTAGAACATGTAATTAAAAAAAATATATGAAAATTATAAAAAAGTTATTATATTATTATTATGTTATATATATATATATATATATATATTTATTTATTTATTTATATATTTTTTTTTTTATTCTTCATATATGGTACATATCTGTTTTAAACAAATTTATTATATATATATAAAATATATGTATATGCATACATATGCATGAATAAGAGAAAAAAAAAAATATTTTTTTAAAAGTCTTCAATGTATATTTTCTTTACAACATATATTGGACATTGAATCAAGAGGAAATTTTTACATACCTGCATAATTAAACATAAACAAAAAAAAAAAAAAAAAAACATATATATATATATATATATTTATTTATTTATACGTTTATGTTTTATAATTTTTTTCAACGTATCTTTTTGAATATGTCTATTAATCCAAAACGTGAGGACAACATATATATTTTGTTATAAAAATTGTTATTTGATAAATATCATTTAAAAATATATACAATTGTATATGTATAATATAATTAATAATTAATTCGTATTTACTTTATATATATATAAACAAAATTTTATATACATATTGTTAATTTTAACTGTATCATATAAAAGTTCTCTCATTTATTTTATACTCCAGGATATATACATACATATATATATATATGTGTGTCTGTGTGTGCGTGTTTATGTGTCTATATAGTTTTATTTTATTATTATATATTTCCTTTAATTTAAACATGGTTGTTTTGTTATCACCATGGAGAACCATAATAATGCTAAGGAAGTTATAGATAAAAATAAAGTGGGAAGTGATAATAAATATATCTATACAAAATTCCCTATGTTTGATATGCATAAGAAAATAAAAAATTATAACAAGAAAATATCAGATATTAATTTAGAAAATATAAAATTAAAAAAGTGTAAGAAACATTTGGAAAAACATATATTAGAAGAAAATATAATATTTGAAAAAAATTTCAAAAATTATGAACAAATAATTTCGAATGCTTTACGTTTAGGATATTCATGTATAAATTTATGTAATATATTAAATAAGCTTATAAATAAAGATAAATTTTATGTTTTAAGATTATTGTTAAGAAAAAGAGATGAATTTAAAAATAATATTATAAAATCTTATATTCATAAACATATGGAAAATAAAATATATTTTAAAACACTTGTAAATTTAATACAAAATTTTGTTATAAAAAATAAAAATTTTGTAACTATATTGTTAGTTCGTCATATAAAAAAGAAAATTAAATTTCATTTTATACATTTTTATAATGTTATTTTATATCAATATAATAATGTAAAAGAAAAATGTAAAAATATATTTATGTTACAATCAAATAATCATTTTATTTCAAATAAATTATATTTACAAAATATACATATTCTTAATAAAATATTAGCATTATTTAAATTGTCTTATATTATCAAAAATCGTTTTCGCTTGAACGTTCAGAAATTTTTTTTATACATGTTAGATAAAAAAAAAAACAAAAAAACAAAAAAAAAAATTTATTTTATGAAAGAAAAAAATCATAACATAATAAATAGGAAATATAGAACAAATAATATAGAAGATAATACTATAAATACAACAACTAATTATAATATGGATAAAGAAAATCTAACAAATTATGAACATAATACAAATAAACAAAAAAAATTTATAGAAAATACACTTTTCATCAATGATAATTTATCAAGTACAAGTAGTTGTATACTACATCCAAATGATTTTTATAATTATTTATATAATGAAGAATTGAAAAAATATATATACAGTGATACGAAACATAATCTAATCAATACAAATCATGAAAACATATATGAAAAAGTGAACGAAAAGGAAAAGGATAAAAAAAAAATATACCATAAAGAAAATAGTATTTTACAAATTCATAGTTATCTAAATCAAAAAATTATAAAAAAATATATATATATTCATTCTTTAAAAAAAGAACTTCAGGACTTATTTTTAGAAATACCAAACGATGTAAAAATACATCATAATCAAAAGGAACAAATTAAAAGTGTGCAAACATCTTGCAATGAACAAATTGAAAAAATACAAAGGATTCTCAAAAACATAAAAAACAAACATTTTTTTTTTATCATTGGAATAGGGACACCAGAAAATTTACAGTTAAAAGATTCTGATAATGGTTATTTAAGTTCTCATAAACATTTTAAATTTCTTAATAATATGAGCAACACATCAGGAACTACTACAAATAAGGGTAGTAAGATATTATTTAGCATAAAAAGATAATAAAAAATAAAAATTAAAAAATGTCCTTCATTACCTTTTTACATCATATTTGTATATATTTTTATATGTATTTTAAATGGTAAAGTTACAATTTGCATTTCAATTAAATAAAATTGCATACATACATATATATATATATATATATATATATATATATATATATATATGTATGTATGTATCCATATTCAAACACTACACATTATTTGAAATAATATCATTTGCTTTACACACGGCATATATCATTATTTTACTAATTTGATGATGATTATATATATATATATATATATATATATATATACACATTTTTTTTTTTTTTTTTTTTTTTTTTTTTTTATTTAAAATATGATAAACTTACTGTTATTAGTTTTTATTTAGCAGTCATTTTAAAAATTATTCATTTTTTTCATTACCTCCAAAAAATAACGAAACAATGTAGAATAAAATGAATATATATATATATATATATATATTTTTATTTTTGAGCAAAAGAAAAAAAAACTCATTGATTTTATATTAATACAGTTATATACCTCTATCAGGTGTGTATACACGCACATATATATATATATATATATATATATATATATATATATATATATATATATATTTATTTATTTATTTGTATGTATATATATAATTATAAAAAATAAGTATTGAACTCATATTTCATTGTAATTACTTTTGTGCTCTTGTATTTTCAAAGGGTAAACATCTATATATATATATATATATATATATATATATATATATAAATGCATATTTTATTTTATATTTTTTATATTTTCTGTTTTCCCCTTATATATGTTTCCGAAAGAAGGTCAAAAATAAATTATCACAATAATTGTTGGTTCGTATATAGTGATGATAAAAGCATAATGAACAATTTTTTTATAAAATTAAATAAAATTAAGAAGTTTCCAAACTGTGATACTCTTTGGAAAAATAAAAAGTGTGGATATTTTTTCTTATCTTATAAAAATGGGAAAAACAATTGGAATAAAATTTCTGTTCGTACTATAACAAGTAGAAATAATAATGAGAAAATAACTGATGATGTGTTAGATGGAATTTCATATAGTATGAGAGATAATACACATATATTCAAAAATGAGACAAATGATATTCCTGTTGTATTATTGCACGGATGTTATGGAAGTCGAAAAAATTTTATATTTTTTAGTAAACTATTAAAATCAAATAAAGTGATAACAATGGATTTAAGAAATCATGGGGATTCTAAGCATACCGAAAATATGCGATTTGATGAAATTGAAAATGATATAAAGAATGTTTTAAAAAAATTACATATAAAAAAATGTTGTTTAATTGGGTTTAGTTTAGGAGGAAAAGCATCGATGTATTGTGCTTTAAAAAATAGTTCCCTTTTTTCTCATTTAATTATTATGGATATATTACCATTTAATTATAATTGTAATAAAATTCATATAAAGTTACCTTTTAATATATCTCAAGTTACTAGGATATTATATCATATAAAACATGAAAAGAAACCAAGAAATAAATTGGAATTCCTACAATATTTAAAATCTGAATTACCAGATATTTCAAATTCATTTGCTCAATTTTTATGTATGTCGCTTAAAGAAAATAATGATAAAAATCAATTAACATGGAAAATTAATATTGATGCAATTTATAAAGATTTACCCTTTATAATGAATTTTCCATTAAATTCAGAAGAATATAAATATCTTAATCCATGTAATTTTATTATAGCCAAAAAATCAGATTTAGTTTGTTCCATTCCAAATTTTGATAAAATTATAAAAGACTACTTTCCTTCAGCTAGCCAAATCATTTTAGAGAATTCCACTCATACTGTTTATATAGACGAAGCGCAACAATGTGCTAATATAATTAATGCAATGTTGAATAAATGAAAATATAAATAAATAAATAAATATAAATATAAATATATATATATATATATAGCATATTATCACTAAGGAATGGTAAAATATATACATAAAATTATACTAAATCTTATATACATACTTATTCCATAATAAAGAAGATTTATATATATGTTTATATATGTGTGCATATTTCAAATGTTCATAAAACTTGTAAAATTTATGAAATCGTATGAACGGTTCATATTTTTTTTTTTTTTTTTTTTTCAAAAAAGCTGTATTTGGTAATACAAAATTTTAATTAACAAAATATATAGATAACATTTGGTAGAAGTTAATATAGTATATTGGTATTTGTGTAAATAACAGAATTGTTACAATATATTAATATTTTAATAAGTTGTATTCACAGTTTATATAAATAATTAATCATATATATATATATATATATATATATATATGTATATATGTGTGTGTATTTATTTATTTATATCTCAAAAGTTATAATTTACCAAGAAAATAATTGGAATTCTTTCTATTTTAAATTTCTTCAACAAAATACATATTTTCGTGAATGTATAATTGTTATATCTAAAATTGTTTTACTTTTATATCCTTACACAATTCTCGCAAAGAAACTAATATATAACATTTTTTAGAAGAGCTCAACTTTTATGAGCTTATTTTATTTTAAGTTTATATTTTTTTTTAGAAAATAAAATAACTGTAAGAAAAATAATATTATAAATACCAATTTAAATGAACCATGTTATGATAAGAATAATAATAATAAAAAATTGCCAGAAAAAAACAAAAGAGGAATTATATGAAAAATAAAAATAATTATAAATATAAAAATGAGAAAATATTGAAATGAATTCATGAATATATAAAATATTTACATATATAATATATATATATATATATATATATATATATATATATATATATATATGTGTATATAACCAACTTTTAGATATTCATCGAAATTATAAATAGATAAAAAAGTGAAACAAACAATTACTATATAAATAAAATAAAAAAGAAAAAAAAAAAATGAAAAGAAAAAATATTAAAATTTTATCTAATATTTTTAAATATATATATATATATATATATATGATTAATTATATTTTTAATTACATTTGAATTATATATGAATTATGTTCTAATTATAATAATAGTATAATGTTATTATAATTATACGTATATTTCCATTGAGAATATATAATAATTAATAAATATATATATATATATATATATATATATATATGGAACAAAACTTGGACTAATACTATTAAATAAATACGTCTTTACACATATACATTTTACTTCCCTTTAAGGAAATATGACTTTTTTTAATGAATTTTATTTTACTTATAAGATTTGTTTTATGTAATTATTTTATATATATATATATATATATATATATATATATATATTTATTTATATTTATGTGCTTCTTATGTTTACTTTATAAATTATTAAGGGGGATGTTATTATTAACTGGTATAATAGGATTGTGATAAGGCATATGATTATCATTAATAATATTTGGTTTATTGATATTTAGATTGTTAATGTCATTTACATTATTCATATTTATGTTGTTCATATTGATATTATTCATATTTAAATTATTTCTGTTAATATTGCTCATATGGATGTTGTTCATTTTCACTCCATTCAAGAGAGGACTATTTAAAGCGGAAGCAGTCATATTTGTGTTGTTAATATTTGTGTTGTTAATATTTGTGTTGTTAATATTTGTGTTGTTAATATGTGTGTTGTTAATATTTGTATTATTATTCATATTGTGTACACTGTTTACATTGCTAACATTATTTACATTGCTTACATTGCTTACATTGTTCACATTGCTCACATTGTTCACATTGTTCACATTGCTCACATTGTTCACATTGTTCACATTATTTACAGCGATTATATTATTTGCATGGGTATTATTCACATTGTTGTTATTCCCATCTGCATTATCTACATCTACCTTGTTATTTTTATTTTTTCTGCTGTTTTTTCCAAAAATGGTTTGTCCCTTAACCTTTGACAATCTAACTTTAATAGCCCAAAATTTTGATTTATAAAATCCATGTGTTTTTGCAGAGAACGATTTATAATAACGTTTACCATTATCATACCATGATGCTATCCAACTTCTCTTATCCCAGTATACTCCTGCTACATCACATTTTAAATCTTCTGGATTATCTAAATTAGGTCCTTCTTTGTCCGATAATTCTAAAAGGTATTCAAATTCACTTTCGTTTTTAATAACTTTATTGTTACTTCTATTTACTGTGGTATTTTTTTTAGGTGTCTTTTTTTCTATATTTTTTGCAGTATTTATTTTTCTATTTCCTTTTTTTCCTTTTTTAGTAGTACTTGTATTTTCATCTTTGTAATTAATTACATTATTATTCAATGCAACTATATTGATATGGTTGTTTGAATGCATAATATTATTATTGTTATGGTTAAGTGGTACTATATTTAGATGATCTGAACAGTTGTTCATCTTATGTTCTTCATTGTATAAAGAACAATTATTAAATCCATTTTGATGAAAAAATAAATCATTAGAATATTTTCCATTTGTTATTAAATTATTTGTCATATTATTTTGTATACTTGATATATTTGATATGTTATTTTCATTATTATATATTTTCAAAAGTTCCATATCTTCTTTAGTAGGTTTTCCAGCTTTCATATTTTTCTCTGACGTTTTTCTCCTTGTCCTTTTTCCTTTTTCATTATTTATAGTATTATTTCCTATCATATTCATGTTTTCTATGTTATATAAATCATTAGGTATTACATAATCATGAACAGAATTTGTATTTATCACTTTATTATTTTTATTCTGATTAATTTTGTTATTTTTATTACAATTTATAAAATTATTACAAACATTTGGATCCATTATATTAGGAGTGTAATTATCAATTTGTGAGTAATCCTGCATTTGAGATATATTATCAATAGGAGTATAATTTTCAATAGTAACATAAGGATCATTTGAACCGTAATTTTTTCTGTTATTATTTGTTAAGTTTATTTGTTTATTAAGAACATTCTTAGTATACATTGATATGTTACTATCATCCACATGATCTATATTATATTTTTTCATTCTCTTTATTTTTATGTCATCATTTTTATTCATTATATTTGGAGACATATAATTAGATTTCATATAAGTATCATCAATAGAATCTGCATTATTACTTAATGTATAATTCGGACTTATCATAACAGACTTATTCCCTTCATGATTATTATTTATATTCAATTTTATATCTTCATATTTATAAAATGCTGATTTTAATGTATGCATATTAATTTTTCCTTCTCTTTCCCATATATTCATTGAATGAGGAAATGTACCACTTAACCTACAACATAAATCATCCAATTTTACACATACCGTGTAAATTGTGTCAAACCATTGTAAATATTTGTCATTGTTCATATTCACAATTTGTTCAACCTTCCCGCTATTCCTTATATAATCTTTCCTTCCACTCTGTGCATATTTACAATCCACATCTCCTTTGAAATCATTCATTGTAAGGTAGCTATTCATATTATCGCTGTTCATGTTGTTCATGAGGTTGGAGTTGTATTCATCCTCCACAGGATTAGAACTAAGCATGTGATATATATTGTTCACATGGTTACTTTGGTTTACATAATTCATCTGGTTCGTATGATTCATCTGGTTCGTATGATTCATCTGGTTCGTATGATTCATCTGGTTCGTATGATTCATCTGGTTCGTATGATTCATCTGGTTCGTATGATTCATCTGGTTCGTATGATTCATATGATTCATCTGGTTCATATGATTCATCTGGTTCGTATGATTCATCTGGTTCGTATGATTCATATGATTCATCTGGTTCATATGATTCATCTGGTTCATTTGATTCACTTGGTTTTCTTGGTTTACTTCGTTTAATTCATCCATTTGATCCATTTGTATCATTTTGCTTACTTGCCTCGTTTTCCCCACAGTTTCTATATAACTCATATCATTCACAAAATGTTTTGTAGGTATCAACATCTTTTGTTCATTTATTTTATTTGCTCCTCTTTTATTTCTTTTTCCCTCTTTCCTTTCACTGTGCATTGCACTGACAATAGTATCTTCACTAACTTTTTTTTTTATAAAATCATTATTTATGTTAGGATCTAATAATTCATCATTAACATCAACAATGATGGTATCTTGACTAATCTTTTTCACCATATTTTTCATATCATTTGTTATATTTTGCACATTATAATCATTCTTATTTGTTTCCCCTTCGTTGTTTACTACATCATTTATCACGGTGTCTTTACTTCCTTTTTGTTCAATATGTTCAGAATTCATTTTACTTTGTACATTATGTTCATCAATCTTATTTATTGTACATGTATCATTTATTTCGTTGGATTTATTTATTCTACTTTCTTCTTTGATTTCTTCATTTTCTTGTGTATTAATATTATTATTCGTTTTATTATTCATAAAATCATTTTCATCATTTGGATTCCTTATACTTTTATTATTATATTCATTTATGTCATTACTTATTTGATGTTCCTTATTTTCATTTGATATTATATTATTATTATCCTGATGTTCAGTTGTTTCTTTATTTATAACATTATCGTTATTAACATCATTGTTCAATACATTTTGTTCAATCTCAGAAGAAATCATAACTTTATTTGATGTATTCACATTTTGGTTATTTTGAGAAATGGATTTTAGTTCATTTTTTATACATAAACTAGAATCCTCAATATTTATATTGTTACCCTTATCATCATAACAATTTCCCTTGTCTACAAAATGTTCGTTGATCATAGTAAAATTATTTTTATACACTTCTATATTTGTTATATTTTCTTCATCGTTATTATTAATATTATTGTACGTATATGTATCGCTATCGCTACAAATTTGTTTGGGTTCTTCATCTATAGTGTCATATAGATTTTCATTATTCAAGATGGAATTGATATTGTTATAATCATGTGTGTTTATCATAATAGATAATTCGTTATTATTATATTGATCTTGTTTATTGTCTATAATATCATTAATAATATAATTATTTAAATTATCACAATTTTGTTTTTCTTCTTTTTCGTTTGATGAAATATCAACATTTGATGACATAGGACCATTTGATGGTACATTATTATTAGCAGCATCTAATACATTTGAATTATTTCTAATATGATTAATATTCTTACTATTAATATATAATTCATTACACATTTCACTTTGGTTATTAACAAAATTCATATCGTCTATTTTTGTATCTACAACATTTTTATCAGTTTCTTTAACATAATAAAAATTATTGTTCATTTCGTTATCTTCATAATTCATATTTTCTTGTGTGACCACATTATTATTTTTTTCCTTTTCTTCAATAATATATTTAAGTTCATAACATGAACTATTATTATTATTATTATTATTATTATTGTTATTATTATTATTATTATTATTATTATTATTATTATTATTATTATTATTATTATTATTATCATTATTATTATTATTATTATTATTATTATTATTATTATTATTATTATTATTATTATCATCATCATTATCATTATTATTATTATTATTATTATCATTATTATTATTATTATTATTATTATTATTATTATTAATATTATTATCATTTGTTCTATTTGTATGGTCACAATTAAAAGGTATACCCATTTTAATTTGCTTTTCTGAATTTTCATCGTTCATTGAATTATATGTTAAT
>LT990240.1:1590577-1593077 GCA_900257145.2 Plasmodium billcollinsi
GGCATAATTGCTCGTCCAGGGCTTCTTTTACATTTATTACTTTTTGCCTTAGGATGAATAGAGCCTTTTTAAAAATATCTGCAGCTGGGAAACATCCTGTGGATTCAATTGTAAATATGAAATGATTTTTTTCTTTTTGGAGTGATACTTTTTTAGGATATTTTTCAATGCATACTCTACAAGTTGAACAACTCAAAGGATTTTTTACAATAATTTGTTGACTATCTTCAATATCGAAAACGTTTTGTGGACATATATTAACTAGATCTTGTTTTTCTTCAAATGATAATTGTTCATTAGTATTAAATGAAAAATGTGGATACATTTTATAAACAGCTGTACAAACAGGTGACCATTTTGCATGTGTTTTACCAATACCTTTTTGTAAAAAACAAATTAGTTCAATTTCTTGTCCGCTACTAATTTTTGTAATTAATATATTTTCATCTACAACTCTTGGTGGATTTTTCTCAAATTTTATTCTTTGTTGTTCATTTATAGGACACCACTTTAAATCTTTTGAATAAACAGATTGATAATTATCATTACCTGTTCTTTTATTACTAAATTTTACATGTAATTTAAAACAAAAACAATTTAGATGATTATATTTTTCATTCTCTTCTTTATAATTAATTAAATCTGCATCAAATTTAAAAGGGATTAATCCTAAACGATGACACAATATTTCATCAGCTATTATTCCTGTATTCTGATACATATTTACCTTTTCAATGGCCACCGTAGGTACTTCTGATAACATGATTCTTCTTAAAGCATTTGCTATAGATACATTCATATTCTTTATTTCTATTATTAATATATTTTCCTTATTCTTTATTACATTCATTTCTAAACTCTCTTCAAATTTTCTTATATCAAAGTAATGTTCCTTATCTGATAAATAATAACTACCATAAAAATTCGTAGTCGTAGCATTCCTTGGACCTTCTTCTCCAAGATGAACAAAATTGTCACGATATTTTACATTTTCCATATCTCTACAAAATATTATTCATTATTCATGTTATAATAATACAAATGTTATAGACACCAGGTCGCACATATATATATATATATATATATAAGAAAAAAAGAAGGAAAGAAAAAAAAGAAAAGATGGAAAAAAAAAAAAAAAAGAAGGAAAAAAAAAAAAAAAAAAAAAAAAAAAAAAAAAAAAAAAGAAAAAAAAAAAAAAAAGGAGGAAAGAAAAAAAAAAAGAAACGTAAAATATATATATATATATATATATATATATATATATATATATATATATATATATTAATAAGGATATATTAATATACACGTATATATGTGCAATTTTTAATTATCTACATAATAAATTGGGCAATATTGAATTTATATATAATATATGATTATATATATTTATATTTATATATTTATTTATTTATATTTAAAATTAATCCATGTTTTAAACAATTTTCCTTATATTTAACTATATTTCATTTTTTTTTTTTTTTTTTTTTTTTTTTTTTTTTCTGATTTATAATATACTTTATAGATGATGGCATATAAAAAAATCCATTTTGCAAGCCACCAAAAACATCAAAAAGAGAAAAGTCGAAAACAAAAAATAAAGAAAAAGAAATATATAAAAATAATTAATAATATATATGTATATTTTAATTCTTGATTCTACATAAATGTATTTTAGAAAATGGTATTATTATATATATATATATATATATATATAATATAACATTTCTTATAATTCTTTAATTTATATGTCGTTATATATTTATCAAAATAAACAAAATTCTCAAAAATATAAAGAATACATAAATAAAATAAAGTAACATGAATTTTTTTTTTTTTTTTTTTTATATAATTTTTGTAAATAAAATAATTGAACCTTACATTGTTTTGTAGCAAATAATATATATATATATATATATATTATCATTACAATGAATTTTTATTTTTTTTTTTCCCTTTGGCAATATATTTAGAAAAAATAAAATATATAATATTTCCTTATATATATATATATATATATATATGTATATATAGCCTTAGCAGTATATATAAATAAATATTATGCATAACATAAATATATTTATAATATTAATATAATGTTATTTATATACGCATATATACTTACTATATATACTATATTTTTTATTAACATAAATTTCTTTTTCTTTTTCTTTTCTTTTTTTATTCTTTTTACTTGATTTTTTTTTTTTTAATGGATAATTTTATAATATATATATATATATATTTCTATGCAATCGGTTTTTATGTAAGCATTTCAATATCTATGAGATTCTTTTTAATATAATAATATTACCTTTGTTCAATTCATATGGATTTCATATGTATATGTAAAATAAAAAGATATATCGTTATAAATACATATATATAAATATATATAAATATATATATAATAGTGATAAATATTTATTATATTTTTATTTTCACCCGTACTTTATTAAGAAATGCAATTAATTATTTTACATATTTATTATTGATTTTAATA
>LT990240.1:1598077-1605577 GCA_900257145.2 Plasmodium billcollinsi
TCTTTCTCTTCCCACATATATATATCATTTATATTATTTATTCCGAAGAATATTTTATTTCCATAATAATATTTATGTATATTTTCATATTTTAAATTCCTCTTTTTTATATATTTATTCATCTTTTCATTTTTATTTATTTTTGATATATCATAATGCCATATACTCTCATTTTCTTTATCATTTTGTAAAAGCGGTTTAATATTGTAAATATTAAAATAATTTGTATTTTTTAAATTATTACAAATATTCTTATCTTTTATATTTCTATCATTATATTCATGTTCATCATTATAATTAGTTATATAGAACTCATACAATAATAAATCTTTTGTTAATAAATAATAACCACATTTATTATCACAATATGATATATTTATGTAACCTTTATTATTATCTAATTTTATTATTCTATTATTATATTTATCATCACCATAATGTAATAATATATTAATGCTATAGTTACAACAAAAAATATTTTTTATAAACACATTTTCTAAGTATGGAACTAACTCCAGTTTGTTATTTTTATATAAATATATATTGCTTAATGGGATGTTATTTAGTTCTTTCATATACATGTTGAATTATACACACGAAAAAAAATATGAAAATGGGGGGGGGAAAGTGCAAAGAAGTGTATGAAATTATATATATATATATATATATATATATATAGAGATATAGATATATTTTTTTTTTTTTTTTTATTATTATATGTTCCTTTCATTTTACACACATTATTTTTTCTTTTTTTAAATATAAATATATAAATATATATATATATATATTTTACGTGAGTCATCCTTTAAGTATGGCGTGTTTTATATTGTAGGGTACACATTTTTAATATACATATATAGACAGGACGTGAATTTATTATATGTATATATTATTTTGTATTATTTTGTACTATTTTGTACTATTTTGTACTATTTTTTAATGATTTTTAATAATTGCGAACATATATATTAGAAATTATAATATTGAACACATGTTTTATGATTTTTTTTTTTTTTTTTTTTTTTTTTTTTTTCTTTTCTAGTATATAATATAACAAAAGTAACGCAGATCTCTGTTTACGTAGGGTAATAAAATATATGGGAAAAAAAATAAAATAAAATAAAATAGAAAAATAAAAAAAAAAGAACTTTTTTTTTCTTGAGTATATTATATATAAGATTCTTATAAGAAATATTATTATTATGTACATTATGTATATATATATATATATATATTTATAAAGAAATAATAAAGAAAAAAAAAAAAAAACACACACTCACACACTCTCTCTCTCTCACACACACACATACATATATATATAGCAGGTTGTTCACTTGTGCTATCATTTTTAGAAATCGTTTGTATGATAATTTGTATTTTCTTCGTATGAACTATTTTCTTCGTCTTCATCGATATGATCCGTATTAAAATTATTTTCCAAGATAATACTTGCAGCGCTAGCTCTTTTTATATTTTCTTTTGTTTTTTGATTAATTTTTAGGAAGTTTGTCTTTAAATAATGATCTTGTTTATTAATTTTTTTTTTTTGGATAAGGTTACTTGTTTTTTCTTTGATTCTTTTTTTGTGTTGTGATATATAATTACAAATAAATTTTTTATTATTTTGTTGTAAATTTTTTATTTTTTGACTTTTTTTAAAAATATGCTTAATATCATCTATACTGCTATATGAGGAATCATCACTTGTATAACTAAAAGGAGATGTATGTTTTTGATTTCGTCTTAAGTCAATATTATTATTATTATCATAATAATTATTATCATCATTATAATCAATGTGTGTATCATTTGTTGTTTTTCTTTTTACCTTTTGTTCTTTCATTTCAATATTAATATTAAATATATTTTCATTTAATGTATTAAAATCTAGGCTATTTTTTTTAAGATTTGTAATATCTTCTCTCTTTTGAAAGTTATCATTAAGAACATCTTCCTTAATAAAGGTATGGTTAAATTGAGAGGCTATATTTTTTTTATCATTATTGTTATCAACAGGATTATTATTATTGTTATCAACAAGATGATTATTATTATTATCAACAGGATTATTATTATTGTTATCAACAAGATGATTATTATTATTATCAACAAGATGATTATTATTACTATAAATATTTATCTTATAGGATATATCATCATTTTTGTTCAGTTCTTCGTTCTCATCATATTTTATATGGTCCTCATTTATTAAGTTATCTCTTTCTTGATATAAGTATTCATTTTGTTTTTCATAAGGATAAATAAACAAATCATGCATTTTTTTTTTTTTTTTTTTTTTTATTATTTTGGAAAATAGACTTAAATAAATATATATATTTTTTTTTTAAAATAGAAAAAAGAGAATTGTCTGTTTTTATATTGTTAAAATTGTAATTTTTATATGTCACATAATTTTTTTTTTTTTTTTTAACTTATTACTAAATATATTTTTTATGTTCAAAATATAGAGTAAATATCTTTTCATTTTTTTTCTTTTTTTAACTTTTTACTAAATATATTTTTTATGTTCAAAATATAGAGTAAATATCTTTTAATTTTTTTTCTTTTTTTTAACTTATTACTAAATATATTTTTTATGTTCAAAATATAGAGTAAATATCTTTTAATTTTTTTTCTTTTTTTTTTTTTTTTTGTCTTATTTGATATATATATATATATATATATATATATACACATACATATATATTATATATATATATGTTATATATATATATATATATATTATATGTATATACTTTTTCTTTTCTCCTTTACCTCTACAAATGTAATGATAGTATAATTGTGTGTATATATGAATATTCTTGGGTATATTTTAAATTGTTATATTTTTCATTCCTTGTAAATTATAATATTTTTAAAAGATCCAAAAAAATAAATATACATACATATATAAATATATATATATCTATATATATATATATATATATATATATATATATATATATATATCTTATACATTTTTATTCTTGCAAGTAAAAAATAAAAGAGTAATGACAGGAAAAATAGAAACATTTCAAAATTTTTTAGAAACATTAAATAACATAAAAGAAGAAGACATAAACAATGATGAGAATAGAGAAGAAAGTTTTTCTTCGTTTCTTACAAATTTTTATAAAAAAAATAAAGGATCATATACAATTGAAAAACAAGAATATATAAATAACCTTTTAAATATCTTAATAAATAAAATAAGAGATAATAAAAATGGATGTAATTTTTTTTTAAATTTATTGTGTATACATTTTAAGAGTATTACACCATCTTTTATAAATGTAAAATTAAAAGATAATATATATTATATACATTTAATAATAAATTATATTTTATATATCTTAAATCTAGTCTTATATATTAACAAAGAAGATAGAGATTTGTCCTTATCCTTGTATATAGGAAAAAACATATACACATTAACCTTGTTCATTATAAGGTAACAAAATAAAATAAGATAAAATAAGATAAAATAAGATAAGATAAAATAAAATAAGATAAAATAAGATAAAATAAGATAAGATAAAATAAAATAAAGTAACCTTCAAATATATATATATATATGTAATAGTAGTAATAATATTTTAACATGTGTGCATATTTCATCCCCTTTCTTATAATTTTTTATGGTTAAGAATTTTTTCCTCTTTCTCTTTGTTCTTACAGTGTTATACTTAAAAAAAAATATATACACATATGTATATATACACATATGCAAATATACACATATGTAAATATACACACATATGTAAATATACACACATATTTAATATACACACATATTTAATATACACACATATTTAATATACACACATATTTAATATACACATATTTAATATACACACATATTTAATATACACACATATTTAATATACACACATATGTTAATATACACATATTACTAACACTTGTTAATTTTTCTAATGAAGAAACTTACAACAACACAGGTACCCTAATTTTTATATAAAAATAATTGAAGAAGGTAAACTGATCTACTTGTTAAGTAGAATGTGCTATGATAAGGTTATTATTTCTTATTATATACCAGAAGATACTGTTGTTGAACTATTTTTTATCCTTATAAAAATTAAAGAACTAGAAGAATATATAATTAAGTGTGATATAATAAAATATTTTATATCCTTTCTTTTATATGATATTCAAGTGAATAAAAAAAGGAAACATTTAATTATAGAAATAATTATCGATATGTTTTTAAGGAATATAAATATAGTAAAAGATTTTATTAAAGAAAATATAACACAAATTCTAAATAATATTTTAAAATGTATAAATGATAATATAAAATGTGATATTTATGATTATTATTGTATCAATTTATCAAAATTATTTTATTATATTCTCGAGGATAAATATATTCTAAACTTTGAGAATATCCTTTTTTTCTATTCTAAAAAAACATCATCTATTATTACACATACAAAAAATGATATTCTTATCTTTTATAAAAATATAAATTGTATAATAATAAAAATAAATAATGTTATAAAACAAACTATGAAATGTAAAGATTATGGGAATATACTAAATGATAATGAACAAGAGGATTATCATTTTAAATATTTTCTTTCTATATTTCTTTGTGCTTTAAAAAATATTATAAGAATAACATTTCTAAGAAAAAATAATATTCAAGAGAAACCTTATGATGATAAAAGAATAGATGTTTATCAGGAAATTACAAAATTGTTAAATTCCACTTTTGATTTTGTAGTAAATATAATTGATATACGAAAGGATATCTCCACAGGTAAAACAAGTATATATACACACACATAAATATATACATATATATATATATATATGTATGTATATATATATGTATATATGTATATATGTATGTATATATGTATGTATGTATATATGTATATATGTATATATGTTTGTATATGCTCATATATTACTTATTAATGTATATATTTATTTTTATGCATATATGTTCATGCTAATTTCTTTCCTTTGAACAGATGAACAAGAAATATACGAGCTGTTAACTTATGACATCCTTATATGTATGACAAAAATAAATTCGTTGAAATATGATGTTGTTGAAAATTTCACAGGAAAGCTCTTGGATTTACTAAATTGTATAAATGATGATGATAATAATATGAATAATAGTAATATAAATAGTGATAATAATAATAATAATAATAATAATAATAATATTCTGTCATTTGTTAACAAAACCTATGTTAAACACTTTGAATGTTTGTTTTATATTTGTGTATATAATGAAACATATATAGCACATTTTATAAGCATTAATTTTATAAGAAATATAGAAAATAACATTTATAAAATATATAAATATATACAATTTTGTGATATAAATATAAAAGAGTTATTAAATTTTTTAAGTTTATATTATCTTGTTATAATATTTATTTATATCAAAAATAATTTGCATAACAAAGAAAAAATTCATGTTCTCAAACCTCTGATAAAATTTTTGATTATAAAAGAAATAAAAGAAAGAATATTTCTTTTTAAAAATAAATTATATTTTCTAGCATTCATCAAAATATTAAATTTATCAATATGTAATAATTTGTTTGAATTTAAAATATTGCTATGTGAAAAATACCTTGATGATTTTATTCAGATCTTTCAAGTATCTAAATTTAATATGAAGGAAAAGGTAAAAAAAAGGAGGAGAGAATTATACACATAAATATATCAATATAAATATGTTATATTTAAAATATGTATTATTATATATTATATTTATTTATTTATATATTCATTTATATATTTATTTATATATTTATTTATATATTTATTTATATATTTTTATATCTTTTATTAGATACTTTATTGTATTTTAGAGTGGACGCAGATACATGATATTCTAAAAATGTTACAGATTTATATAAGTAAAAATAAACTTATATTTCATGTTCTTTTTAAATTATGGAAAGACATAGAATATGAGAATAAATTAAAAAATATAAAGGTTGAACGAGAAGACATAAACGTTCTGTATAAGAATAATTATCAAGTTAGTACATAAAAAAAATTCAGGTTTATAAGTATTATATATATATATATATATATATATATATATATATATGTATGTATGTATGTATACACATTTGTGTTATCGCGGGAATCAAATTTACATATGTTCATTTTTTTATTTATTTTTTTTTTTAGAATATCAAATTTATTTTATTCAGAATCATAAAAATGTTGACAAACAATTTTACAAAATATATAGATTATATCATAAATAATAAAGACCTTTTTTGCATATTTAGAAACATAATTATATATGAAAGTAAAACAATACTTACTATCTATGAGCAAATAAGAGATGATATTATTGGTAGCATCAAATATATGTTGTATATGTTTAAAAATAAGTCGTATTATAAATGTGGCATAATGTTATAATTAAGATATGTATGAGAAGTATTATATGGATTATTATAAAAAAAAAAAATAAAAAAAAATAAAATAAAATAAAAAAAAAAAAAATAAAAAAAAAAAAATAAAATAAAATAAAATAAAATAAAATAAAAAAAAAAAAAATACCTATGAAAATATACATACATACATAGGTATGTACATATAATTATATGTTTTATATTTATATTTATTTATTTATTTTTTTTTTTTTTGCAGAGGATCACGTACTTCTCCACAAGGAAGAAGAAAACTTATTACTTAAATTTCTAAATCTTTATAAAGGGGACATAAAAAAGCTCGAACGTATCTTTGAAAATGTTGCTATATTTTATAATAAGAAAGATAATACGGAATTACAAGAGTATTATGATTACTTAAGAGAAAATAAGGGAAACGAATAAGTAAAATATATACAAATGTGTTTTAAAATAGAAATAAATAAATAAATAAATAAATATATATATATATATATATATATATATATATATATAAATGTTTATTTGAAATAATATATGCTTAATGTAATTGTGCTCTTATTACATATATATTTATAGATGTTATTTTTTCGAACTATTATAATATTTTTATATGTGTGCGTAATCATTCGTATAATATAAAAAAAATATAATATATTAATATATTAATATATATATATTAATTATATTAATATAAGATTTATCTATTTATTATATATGATTCATTGTTTTATCACATATTTAGAACCTTTTTTTTTTTTTTATTTTTTTACTTTTTATTTTTTCACATACATATAATAGTTTATATATTATTATTTAAAAACAAAAATTTTCATTCAACTGAATTTATATAGAAACAAAGAAATCATATTTTTCTTTTTTTATTTAAAGATTTATATTATTTCAAAAACCTATTTCGTTGATAAATGTTAAAATAAAATGCTTTTTTTTTTTTTTTTTTTTTTCTTTTATACGATAACGTAAATATTAAGTTAAAATATTTATATATATTTATATTATATTATATTATATTATATTTTTATTTTTTTTTTTATTTATTTTTTTTTTTTTGGGTACA
>LT990240.1:1608077-1625577 GCA_900257145.2 Plasmodium billcollinsi
ATTATTGAGAATGCTCGTTTTTACGGTTTCTTATTTACTTGGTTTAAGAATCATAGAAAAGCACAAAAAGTAAACGAATATTTATTAAAAAAGGAGATGCCTGTATTAGAACCAAGGTTTGTTCAAAGATCAGATATATATACCCATTTTTATAAAAATAATAATAATGAAGATATTTTGACACCTAATTTTTATGGTATACATTATACTTGGTTAGGACATGCCACTGGGTTAGTTGTAATTGATGGTTTGAAAATATTATTAGATCCTGTTTTTAAAATAGAATTAATAAGTTTTAAAGGTATTGTAAGATCATTAATTAATTGGATGAATGTAAAAATTATGGGTGGATTGGGTGAAAGAATATCTAGATCACCATGTAATATAGCTAACCTTCCGGAAGATTTACATGCTGTGTTTGTTTCACATAATCATAATGATCATATTATGGAAGAGGATGTACGTATATTATGTAAACTGAAAAAGTTTCAACATGTGATGTGGTATATACCAGAAGGTTCTTCTCCGTTTTTTTTAAGAGAAGGATGTAAAGCTTCTAAAATATTTGAACTTTCTTGGGGTGATGAAAGATGGGTTTCTTGCTGGATATCGAGGAATCAATTTAAATGTAGAGATGGAATATGGAAAAGTAAAAATAATGAACATCAAGTATATAAATATAAAATAATATATGCTCCTACATTACATTGGTCAGGCAGGAAAGATAATTTAAGTGATTTAAATCAATCCTTATGGGGATCATTAATATTAAAAGGTCCAAAACATCGTTTTTATTTTTCTGGTGATACAGCATATTTAAAAAAAGATTTTGAGGAGTTTAAAAAAATTGGTAGATTACATGGCCCATTTCATTTAGCTGCAATATCTATAGGAGCTTATGAACCAAATAATTCTTTAAAATATCATCATATTCATCCATGGGAATCTGTAAAGATATGGAGAGATATAAGAGCAGAGATAGCCGTTGGTGTTCACTGGGGTACTTTCAGATTATCAGCAGAAGAATTTCTACAACCGCGTGATGATTTAGAAGCTGCTTTATTAGGTATAGGATTATATACACTTCGAAATATAGATTTACAAAAAGTGAAACGTAGACATGAAATAATGAAAAAATACAATATAAATTATGTATCATCATATGATAATGAAAATGATGATTTAGAAGATTTAAAAGAATATTTCTATCCAGCAAATAATCAAGATTATAATGATTATACAGATAGTTTTCATTCACTTTTTTTGAATGATCTTAATTTATATTATAAAGATATTGATAAAAATTATGTTAAACATATGTATCAACAAAAAAAATTATATGCATCGACATATAGTCGTTATAAAAGAGCACTTTTATTAAAAACAACAAATAAATTACCAAGGTCATGGAAAAAACTCTTGTTAAATCTATCTATCAGATTTCAAACTATACCTATAGGTGGTTCTATAGAAATAATATCAAAGGATGATAAAAATATTTCTATGACAAGATCAAGTGAATATAATGCAACAACATATGAGCATTACACATTCCCGAAATGGTATAATAGTAAAGAAAATGAGGAAACGCCTAATCAAAATTATTTTTCTCATGAAGATTTGATGAATTTTCAAATAGTTAACTGAGCATGTTAAATGAATATGTATATATATGCAAACATATGCAAACATATGTATATATATATATATATATATATATATATATATATATATATATTTATTTATTTATTATTGTTTTTTTTTTTATGTGAAGTAATTAATTTTTTTTTTTTTTTTTTTTTTTTTTTTCTTTTTTTTATTTTTGCTATAAGATTTTCCGTAAATTAGTCATTTTATATTAAATCGTATAATTATATTTCATGTTAAAAAAAATAATATACATATATATATATATATGTATATTTATATATTTGTATTGATATTTTGATTTATTCAATATCTAATTTCATATAATTTTTTTTACTGATTTGGGCATTTCATTTTATATTATATATTATATATTATATTCATTAATTTATTTTTTTAATTATTTCATTTTATTATTTTTTAATTTTATTATTTTTTAATTTTTTTTTTTTTAATTTTTTTTTTTTCATTTTTTTTTTTGCAGTCATATATTCGATAAAAATTAGGAGGAATGCTATTGACTACGTCAGAAGCTAATAGTCCTCTGTGATTTTTACGAAAACATTTTTTACATAAATATTTTAAAAAATAACTAGCATTAAAAATTGCAATTGTTTGAAGTAACTCATTGTTTTGTGCATGTGTATTTGTGCAAACTATATCTTTAAAAGTTTCAGATAGTAGTATTTCCTTTGTAGTTGTTAAATCTTTTAATTCCTTCTCTTGTTTTATCATTTTGGATGCCCAACAGAGAAAAACGGCAAGAATACCACTCTGTGCAAATTATAAAAAAGGAAAGAAAAAAAATATATATATATATATATATATATATATATATATATATACATATATATTATATTTTTTATTTTTTCTTTTATCGTACGAGAATGTCCCCAAAGCCTCCAGAACGCTTTAAACATTGTGTTTTCATAAAAAAGACGAAAAAAAAATGATCGCTTATATATACATCATAAAATCCTTTTATTAAAATTTTAGGCCCATTCAAAACACACTTTAATGTATGAGCATATTGAATAATTGTGGATACAGTGAGATGTTTAAAATCTATATTTTTCATATCTTCATTAATAATATTATTATTTAAATGTGTCAGCATTTGTTTTAATTCGTTTCTATTTGGTGTTAATAAAGAATTTTTATAGTTTTTAATAAGATTAAAAATTTTCATATTTGTAATAATAAATTGTATGATATCTGCATCTAATATTAAAAAAATATTTTTTTCTATAAAATTTTCAAGTATATATATTAAACATTCTTCTGTAAATTCATCTATTTTTCCTAGTCCCGGTCCCACTACACAAGTATCTATCCTTTCTGATAAATATTTTATACATTTTTCTAAAGGACTATTTTCAATTTCTTTAATATCAGATTTTTTATTATATAAATAAGGATATACTATTAATTCACAACTATAGCTTTTTAAAGGATAACTATTTTCTTGTGTAGTTATAACAAAACATAAATCTCCTCCTACCTTCAGTGTTGACATGGAAGATAAATATACAGCTCCTGAATAAACTTCACTTCCTCCTATAACACATATTTTACCTGAACATCCTTTATATTGATCTTTGCAAAGCTCTGGAACAATCAAATCCTTTATAGCATAAAGGTCATTATCTTAAAAAAGGAAAAATATATAAATATAAATAAATAAATAAATATATATATATATATATATATATATATATATATATATATTATGCGTATGTTATACATATATCCATTTTTTATATTATTATTTAATATCCTATAACAAATTATATATATAAAATGAGTGATACGAGAAAAGGAAAAAAAAAAAAAAAAAAAAAAAAAAAAAAGTTTATATTTATATATATCGGTCTAATTAAATATATAAAATTACTTAAGAGCCTTTTCTTTAGGTCCCCATGAGCATATGAACCTTCAACCGAACAATCTAGTTCATCCATGTTACACATTTTAAATACTTTAATTATTATATGTATAAAATATATACATATATATATGTATATATATATATATATATATATATTGCAATATTGTTATGAAATTATAAAATGATTGACAACCTTTAATTTATACATAAACATGTATTCACTATATTTTTATAAAATACAAACGTGAAAAAAAGAAAGAAAGAAAGAAAGAAAGAAAGAAAGATATTTTTATATTATTGTAATGAATACGAATCTTTAAAACTTATAAGTAAGGGATTGCTACTATGATTAAAAGGAGGAAAAATATACATTAATTATTTATGATTAGAAGTTTGTACAATATAAATAAATATATACATATATATATATATATATATATATATGTGTATGTATTTTTTGTAGGAATAAAAATGTATTCTCCAAAAGATGAAGAAAAAAAAAAAAAAAAAATTTATACTTTTTCCTATTTCCCCTTTAATATATATATATATATATTTTTTCCCTCTTTATGTTCATATATCAATTTAAGAGTAAAAGGTCATTTTACAAACATGTTTGATATTTAAAAAATATGAAATTTATTATATATTTATAATATATATAAAGATTGTAATATAAAATAAGCATGTGTTTGTTTATATTTTGAAATTTCACATATAATATATTTTTTTCTTTTCATTTATAATAATTATATATATTTTTCCTATTATGGCATATAAATAATGAATAAAATATTTATAGTAGAAATAGAAGGATGGTTAATTTTAAAATGGGATATATTCAATTTAAAAAAAAAAAAAAAAAAAAAAAAAAAAAAAACATAATATTCGATATTTTTCTTTTATTATAATTTATATTATTTATATAGAATTTTTTATTATTTTATCTTTTTTTATTTTATATGGTATATATTATAAAAAAGAAAAAAGAATAATAAAAAAAAAATAGGATACTTTCATTTATAATATTTTTTATCATTTTTATTTTATGTAAAAATATTATTATTATATATTAATTATAGAGTTAACAATAAAATAAAATAGTAGTATAAAATATTTTATATGTTAACATATAAATAATACATATTATATAATAATATTATATATAATATAATATTTTTATTATTATATGAAAGCAAAGTAAAATATATCGATATATTTTTACTACTACTGGTTTTTTTAATATATTATAATGATTCCCTTACTATACTTATATACAATATATACATATATTTTTAAACTTAAATGAATATTTTTATTTTTACATAATATACGAATACATATATATATTATATATATATATATTAATATTATCATTTCATTTTTTTAGTTTCTATTTTTATAATATATATAAATATAATACAATATAAATATATATATTATATACATATATATAAATATATATATATATATATATATATGTATATATATATATATATATTTTAATTGTACACTTGAAAAAAAAAAAAAAAATTATAAAAAAATATAAAAAATAAAATAAAGAAAAAATAATTAAAATAAAGGAAAAAATTAAAACATTGTTAAAAAAAAAGAATTTTTTTTTTCATATTTTATATAAAAAGATTATTATTCTCTATATAAAAAGTATATAAATATTTTTTGATAAATAATTTAAAAAAATAAAATAATCATAAAAATAAGCTTTTTGGAAAAGATAGTTTTTATTAAACTTATATTTAAAATAAATCGTAAGAAAAGAAAAAAAAAAAAAAAAAAAAAAAAAAAATATATATAAATATATATATATATATATATGTACAATTATACAATTTTATAATAATATATAATAAATTTTTTCATATCAATTTTAAAAATATATTATTAAATATATAAATATATATATATTATATATATATGTATATATATATATAATATATGTATATAATAATTTTATTAAAATATGGAAATATATAATATATATATATTTATATATGTCTCCCTATATTTTTATTATGTATAATTAGAAATTGAGAGAACTTACATATATAAATATCTATATCTATATATATATATATATAATATATATACATATATTTATATTTATATTTATATTTTCCCCTTATTAGTAAAATTAAAAAATGTTTAACGATCAAAAAGTTTTAGTCGATATTTATATACCCAGGAAGTGCTCAGCTACATCACGACTTATTCCAGCCAAGGAACATGGAGCTGTACAAATAAACGTTGGAATGGTAATTAATAAAAAAGGAAAAGAAAGAAATATAATAGTTGATATGTTATATGTATTTATAATATCCATTCGATATATAAATTTTTATTTTATTATAATATAAAGGTTACCCTGTTTATATATATATATATATATATATATATATATATATGATATATTTATTGTACATATATTAATATATTTGATTTTTATTTATCAAAGGTTGATGCTAATGGAGTTTACAATGGTAAAACTGAAACATTCGCTATCTCTGGTCATGTCAGACAAAATGGAGAATCAGATGCTTGTTTAAATAGACTTATGTATGAAAAGAAATTATTATCCTTTCAAAATTAATTGAAAATTTTATTTACCTTCTTTGAATGAACAAATGATACAACAATTTTGATTGTTATGTCTTATATGTTTTTATATAAAATATTTATATATATATATATATATATATATATATATATATATTATATATACCATATTTTTTTTTTTTTTTTTTTTTTTTTTTTAAATATTTATAAACTTAAATATATAAAATATTTATGCTTGTATGTCTTTCTTATGACAATTTTTATATATAAACACTTAGTTTAATTTTTAATTTATTAATTTACATTTTGTATTAAATTAAAAAGTTAAATACTTTTTCCTTATTTTATTATTCCAAAGTTTTTTTCCTTTGGTATATATAGTATAATGTTTAATACACAAAAATAAAAACATAAAAAAAATTTTAACAAGGTGGGGAATTATTAATATATATATGTATATGTATATGTATATATTTATATACACCCCTTAAGAAAATAATATTATAAAATAATAAATTAATTAAAAAAAAAAAAAAAAATTATATGAAAAAAATAGCTATTTATTCATATTTTGCCTGAACAATACATATTATTTTTATTATTTATTTTATTTATTCATTTTATGGAATTCTATTAAAATCCAATGTGTTGTAGCCATTGTTTTATTTTTAATGTGTGTAATCCTTTTACTTCTATATAACCAACATGTTCTCTTACTGGGGCTTCACAAATATTTCTCAAATGATCTTTAAAAACCTTGAAGAGGAAAAAAAGGGAAAACAATCCATGTATAATAATATGTATATATATATATATAGAAATATGCATATGTTATATTAAATTGTATGCACATTTTTATTTTTCTTTTTCTTTTTGTTTTTCATTGTACTTTTATATCTCCGTAAATGTGCCTAACTATCGTCGTGACTATGGTACCATGTCTTCTAATTTTTGGGTACACTGGCAAATTTCCCGAAATAGTTCTACTTACCTGAAAAAATAAACACACACATATAAATAAATAAATAAATATATATATATATATATATATATATATATATATATATATTTATATATATATGTATGTGCGTGTAAATTTATGTAGTTTTATCCATTTCTATATAAGAAAAAAAATAATACCTTAAATGGTAAGTTATAGGATGTATCGTTTTTTTTTTTAAACTTTGTTTGAAGAACACCTCTTTTATTAAAATAAGAAAAAAAGATATTGCTAATGTTTAAACTTTTATTTATATGTATATTTTTATGAAAAATATTTGCAATCATTATTTATATATATATATATATTAAAACATATGGTTACAAATTATGGGGGAGATGAGAAAAAAAAAAAAAATTAAATTATATCCAGCTAAAGAGTAATATTACAATGATGGGTTAATATTTGTGTGTTGTGGTAAATAATGCAATTATAAATAAATAAATAAATAAATATATATATATATATATATATATATTTTGATTCGAATAAAATATAAAATATACAAAAAATAATAAAAGATATTATATAATAAATAAATAAATATATATCTATATATATATACATTATTTATTTTAGGGAGGCTACTGCCTTCTGACCAATATTTATTAAATTCATAATTTTGTTGAGGTCATTCTTTAATTCAGCGAATTCGTCTCTGATGTTTTGTATTTGTTCGCAATTGCTGTTATATATTTCTTGAATATTATTTATCTGAAGAATAAAAAGAATAAATATAAAGAATTTCTTTATATATAATGAAATATATGACAAGATAAAAATGTAATATGAAATGTGAAATATATGTATACACTACATATATACATATTTATATCATTTTTTATTTGATTTTATTATATTTAATTTTTTTGTAATGGGTTTACTATTCGTCCGTGCTTTTTTATCAAAGTTAAAGGTGATAATTCTTTGTTTTTCTTAATTTCATTTAATATGGAAGAATTAAAATTATGATTATTTGTTTTTATTTTATTTTGTTCATTTGATTTAATTTCTTTGTTTTTTTTTTCTTTTTGCTCTTGTTTTTTAGTATAATTTAATTGTATTTTATTTTCTTTTTCATTTATAATAAGTGTATTATCTTTATCCTGTACTTTTTGATTATGTACTATGTTGGTATGATGATTTTCTTGTTTTAATATTTCTTCAGATATATCATTAATATCATATGTTTGTTCATTTATTTGATATTTAATTTTTTTGTTATCATTAAGTTGGTTTTTTGTTTTTTCTAGATTTTCATTTAAGAAGAGGACACTATTATTTTTATTTTTATTATTTGTTGAATTGTTTTTTATTTTTTTTTCTTTTTCGAATTTGAATTTAGTTTTATTCTCTTTTTTATTTGCAAGATCAAAACTTTCTTCTTCATCAGTTATCATGGTTTTCTTAAGTTTACTTAAGATAGTATCATTCTTTATAATTTCTTCTATATCATCATTTTTTAGTTTACTTTTTAATAAACTTTTTTTTTTAATTTCAATTGAATTCTTTTTCAAGCGAAATTTATTTTTATAATACGAATCACTAGATTCAGAAGAGAAATTTTTAAAATCTTTCTCGTCTTTTCTTTCCTTAAGAGTATTTATTTCATCACAATTTTGTGAACACAAAACAACATCTTCTATATAACCATTAGAATGTTCCTCACTCATACTTAAAAAATTTTATGAGCACGAAAAAAATAAACAAATGTTGCTTTATGCATATAAACATTAATGTACATTTAGAATATATATATATATATATATATATATATATATATATATATATATATATGTATATATTTATGTGTGCATTTCGATATTTCATATCCTTTTTCTTTTTTTTTTCATTTTCATGTTAGAGCTTCTTTAAAAGTTTATTTTCAAAAGAATGTTTATAAAATAAGCATAAATAAAAGGGTGAATAAATAAATATATATATATATATATATATATATATGTATATGTGTTTAAAAAAAAAAAAAAAAAAAAATTAACATATGTATATGTGCGATAAAATAATATACACCTGGTATAGGTATATATATTGTTTTATCTTAAATCTCTTGCATTTTTTTCTTTTTATTTTCTTCTTTTTTTTTTTTGAAAATTTATACTTTTTTATACTTTGTACTATATTTATATATTAAAATATGTGAATGGTCCTATAGTTATATATATATATATATATATATATTAGTTATTTGAAAAAAAAAAAAAAAAGAAGAAGCATATGTATACTTTTTATGTCTTAAATTTATCTTGATCTTTGTCTCATCTTTCTTCTTTTCTTTTGTAAACGTCTGGTTCTCTTTTTCTTCCACTATAAAACGAAAGGATACATAAAAATATATATATATATTAAAATATATATAACTTTTGGTAATAAATAAATAAATATATATATATATATATATATATATATATGTAATGTGTATTTTATATAAGGTTTAAAAGGATATACAAAATATGTTCTTATATATATGAAGGAATATATAAACACAGCATCATATATATATATATATCATGTTACATATACTTAAATATATGTACATTTTTTTTTTTTTTTTTTACAAGCACGAATATAAAATGATGAGAAGTTTATACAATTCTACCACTTAATATGTACACAAAAAGAAATGTAAAGAAAACATAACATAAATATCTATATAACATATATATATATATATGTTCAATCAGGTATATATCCATATATATTCTTAATTATATAAATTTATTTGTAAATATTCTATATATATATATATATTTTTTTTTTTTTTTTTTTTTTGTTCTCACCTTCCAACGCATCTTAGCCCTGGACTTCTTATACCTGCTTGCTCCATGTGCCATTTTTAATATTTATTAATTAATCTTTGTTTTTGTTTTTTTAATATTTAAAAATAAGAATATAAAAATAAAGTTCTTTTATATTATCTAAATAAATATGTAAATATATATATATATATATATATATTATATATATTTATAAGAATTTATTTTTTTTTAATTAATTTTAATTTATTTTTTAAATGTAAATATTATATTTATACATATACATTTAATGAAAAAATAAAAAAAAAAAAAATTAAAAATATTAATAAAAAATAAAAATATACATATATGTATATATATTATGATATATATATTATATATATATATATATATATTATTTATGTATTATATATGTTAAAAAGATAAAATAAGATATACCTATATATAATTAATAATTTTATATACATATAATGATGAAACGAGCTTATTATATAAAATAAATATTATATATATATAGTATAATATAATATATATATATTTTATTATATAGGTAAAGATTTCTAATATAATTATATATATAAATAATATTATATATGTAATAATATATTATTATATATACATATATATGTTAAAAAAAATACCAAATTATGAATATTGAAAGATAAACTTATTCTTATATATTTCATGTAGATTTTTTGAAAGATTTTTTTTTATTATAATAATTATATATATATATATATATATAATAATATTTTTTTTTTTTTTTTTTTTTTTTTTATAATTATTATAAATTATAATGTTTTCATTTTATTCTATTATTAAAAAAATATATATCAGGTGACCAATGGGGTTTGGTCATATTTACAAATATCAAAATATATCAACCGAGAGAGGAAAAATAATAAATATTAAAAGAAAAAATATAAATATATAAATATATATATATATATATATATATATATATATATATATATATATATATTTATATTTTTTTTCATGATATATGAAAATAATATGTCAGTTATTTTTATACCTACAATGTTACAGTTCTTTAAAATTGTTTAATATAAATTTTATAAAAGATAAAAAAAAAGAAAAGAAGATATACATATATATATATATATATATATATTAACACCTTTGTTATCATATCTTGTTTTACTACATATTTGACGTATGTATAAAGAAACATTTTATCCAAATAAGTTCCTTATAAGAATATATATTTATCTTCAGTCCTTCATATTATATATATATATATATATATTTATTTAATAAGAAAAAAGAAAATCAATAAAAGTACACACATATATGTTAACCTCTCCACATTGTGTAAATATTTAAGTATGGTTCATTTAGGTATTAAACATAATAAATATAAACCGTTATTCATTCCTTTTTTTTTTTTTTTTTTTGATTCCTTTAATACATATATATATTTTTTCTTTAAATATACGTTTTGAGAATAAAAATTGAAGGATACACCATATAATTAACTTTATATGTATATATTTTATACTAGACAAAAGTTATGTGTTCGTATGTAGTCCACTTATTATAATATATATATATATATATATATATATATATATATATATATATATTTATTTATTTATTTTCTTATTACGCAAGAGGTCGTATATAAAAATATCTTTATAAAAAATGATAATATGTATTTCATATGCTAGCGTTTTTGTCTTATAAGACTAAAATATATATATTCTCTTGAATTTTTTTTTTTTTTTTTTGTTTCTTATTTAATAATTCTTCTCATATGAAATAATAGGGATAAAAGGAAATGTATATATCACAATATAATTGTTAAAATGAATTGATAGATACAATAAGTTCATATATTTAATATTTTTTATTTTATCATTTGATTGATGTTTTTTTTTTTTTTTTTTTTTGAGAATATGTCTTATATATACATACATATATATATATATATATATATATATATGTATGTATATGTAGAGGACATATTGTCACATATATACATCAAGTTTCTTCATTTAATTTATTTTCCTTCTCTATTAAAAAAATTTAGGCACATTTCAAAATAACATATATTTATCATTGAATTTTCTTATATATATATATATATATATATATATATATATATATATTTTTTTTTTTTTTTTTTTTGTATATTCTTATATGTAGAAACAACTTTATGTTCTTTTATATGATGAACCCTTTTTAGTATAAAAAAAATGGAACTGATAAAAGATGACATTAAAAAAAAAAAACATAAAAATAAAATGGGAAGACGTCATAGTTATAATGATAATATAGAGGAATTGAAAAACCTTAAAAAGATTCTGTTAAACTTAGATGTACTTATTGATGTGTCCAGAATTGTTATTAAAAAAAATGAAAATTTTGATATGGAGTTATTAAATAATGTAATTGATAGGTTTGTTGAAAAAATATATTATTTATTAATTGATAAAAAAAAGAATACTATACCTGAAGAAGAATTAGTTGAATTCATATTTTTATTATTAAAAGAAAGAAATAAATATAATAATTTAGAAAAAAAAAAAAATTTATATATTAATGTACAACAAAATTTAACAACGTGTCCTATAAAGAATGAAGTAACTACACTTATTCAAAAAATTAATAAATTCTATTATTATTTTAAAGAATTTTTATTAAAAGAAAAATATAATATAAAAGAGAAGGAGAATAGAAATAATCATGATAATAAAGATGATAATAATAAAGAATCCTTATTTTATGATAAAGAAATAATAAAAAATAATGAACAAAGAAATAATTTTGATGGAAAAGAAAAAAAAAAAAATACGAAAGATGAAGTAACTACTACAATATATAATATTCTTTCTTGTAAGGATATGTCATCTAGTCCTTTTAATAATTATAATAATACATTAATAACAAATGATTATAATAAACATTTCTTATACCGGGATGTTCTTATGGATATTATGAGCAGTGAGAGTGAAAAAAGCGTTACCTCTGAAAAGAATATTAACTGTGAAAAGAATATTAACTGTGAAAAGAATATTAACTGTGAAAAGAATATTAACTGTGAAAAGAATATTAACTGTGAAAAGAATATTAACTGTGAAAAGGATATTACCTTTGAAAAGAATATTACCTCTGAGAAGAATATTACCTTTGAAAAGAATATTAACTCCGAAAAGAATATTAACACTGAAAAACGTATTATGTTTGAAAAAAATATTATTATATCTAAAAGGAAAGACTATCAACAAATCATTTGTGAAGACAAGATTAGTGTTTCTTCAAATGATATAGAACCTTTAATATCTTCAAATAGTGAGTATGTCATGACAGATAAATATACATATGTTCCTGATAAAAAATTATTATCTGAAGAAAAAAATAAAAAACATGAAAAGGAACATTACCATATTACAAATGATATAAAAAATAACGATATTGCATATGTTACTAACAATGACAGTATTAATAATTATTTATATAATAAATATTATATTAATGACGACAACAAAATTAAGGATAACAATAGTAAGCTTAATCATAATGAAAATAAACATATTAAAAAAGATGTTATTGAAAATACACATATGATTAATGGATTTGATCCTAAGGAAGATATATTATTCAATAATAACATAAATATTACAAATGAAAAATTATGTTTCCCAAGAACGAATGATAATGAAATTTTAAAAAATAAGGAACTAAATAATTATCTAGGTGAAGCTTATAATGATTGTATAAATGAAGATACACACAAAAACATGAAACGTGAAAAATGTGATGAAAAAAAAAGAAAAACGACTTTTCAAAATGAAAATAATAATTTTAAAGAGCAACATCTATTATTTTGTAATAATTTGCAGGAACAAATGAAATATATATCTGATAAAAATTTAATATATGATGAAAAATTATATAATAATAATAATAATAATAATAATAATATGAAATCATGTATAACTAATTTCAATGTAATTCATAAGAATAACCTGAACAAGTCAGGTAAAAATATGGAACATTATATAGCTAGCCAAGAACAAAATATTTTATTTGAAAATAAGAATAATGATAGAGAAGAATTATATAGAGAATCCTCGATAGAAATATTGGAAGAAAATATAATAAATAAGATTGGAAATAATAAGAAAAAGAAGAATGAATATGATGAATGTATAATAAATGCATGTATTGATAAGGTTGTCTACAATTTATATGATAATATAAATAAAGAAAAAAAGGATGAAAATAATATGGAATTTTTTTTAAAAAGCCAAGATGAAAATTTAAAAGATTTTGATATGATATTATATAATAAAAGGAAGGGAGATTGTGAAAGAGAAGAAGATAAATCAATTGAGAATATTAAAATTTTTGGAACTGAGCCATGTTATGAAAATGAAAATATAAAATATTTGGGTGAAAATTTAACATATGAACAAAGGAAAATAAATAATGATAATTATGGAGATATACAATATATAGACATGGAAGATGATGATTATGAACATGTAAGAAATAAAAATGAAGATTGTAGTAATATTTATGATGATCAAGAAATAATGTATAATCAAAAGGAAGAACATAATGAAAAAAATATATTTTTAAATAAAATAGAAAATAATGCAATAAATAATTTGCATAAAACTTATGAGATCACACAAGGTGATGAGGATGATATGAATGATAATTATTATTTGTATGATAAAAATAAAAAGGGAAATTCAAAAAGTATTGTGAATAAATTTAATAGGGATCTATTACAAAAATTTGAGAAAAGAGATGACAATATTGATAATAATGATATTAATAGTGATAACAATAATGATAATGATGATAATAATGATATTAATAGTGATAACAATAATGATAATAATGATAATAATGATATTAATAGTGATAACAATAATGATAATAATGATAATAATGATATTAAGAGTGATAACAATAATAATGAAATTGAATTTATGAACACACGAAATGATAATTATATAATAAATAATGCATATTTAAGTAATGCAAATCCAAATATATTTAATGAAAATACTACAAATTATTACCACAAAGAAAACAGTTTTAATCAAAGTGATTTTTTACTTTTAAAAAAAAAAGAGCAGGGAAATAATCGACTGAAGAAGTGGCTATGTAAAATTAATGCGAGAGAAAAAGAAAAAGAAAAAAAAATTCAGCAGAAAAAAAATGAATCATATAATAGGGAATTACAAAATTGTACTTTTCATCCTACATTAAATAATAACAAGTTAAAAAGGGAAGGTAACATAAAAGGAATGAATAATAATTATGATGATAATAAAAATTTGAATGATAATTATGATTGTTATAATGAATATATTAATGATAATTATCATGATGATAATAACAAAGATTGTTATAATTATGATAAAGAAGAAATGTATGATTTCAATAATATATCCAACTACAAGAATGTAAAAAACAACTCATTTCATCATTTTAATATAATTAGAAACAGAAACGATAATACAAATATGAAAAAAAAAATAAATCGCAATAAAATACTTTATTTGAAAGGTTTGAAAAGCAAGGAATTATTATTGCAAAAAAAAATAGATTATCAAAAAGAAGAAGAAAAAAAATTTAAAAAAGAATGTATATTTCATCCCTCTATAAAGGATAATGTAAAAATATTCCTTTCTGATTTACCAAATGGATATAACAAAACAGTGGATAGAATAAAAAGAGGTGTCGAAGAAAAAAAAAGAATTAATAACTTTTTACAATATAGAATACCATATATTAATAACAGTGCAAATATAAAATACGAAAAACAAAATGAGAAAAATAAAAATGAAGGAAAAAAAAATAATAAAAAGAAAAATAATAATATCCCTCAACCATTTAGTTTTGATAAAGGACAATATAAAGTAAAAATCAAACCAGTTTTTTTTGAAAGAAAAATAAAAATCTCAGAAAATAAAATAGCTTGTCTAGCTGTTCGTGAAGATGAGGATCCCTTATATATTGTTGATATTTTTTGTAAAATTCATGCACTTAAAAATGAAAATAAACAAATATTATATGACTACATTCTTGACGAATTGAAGCAAGAGTCCTTCGAAAAGTAATAAAAATGGAAGGATATACATATATATATATATTTATATATATATATGTATGTATGTATGTATTTTTTAAAATTAATCGAAAGGAAATAAAGAAAGAGAAGACAAAAAGTCACCATAATATGTTGACACATATGCATTCCCTTTATATATTTATTTCATTTTATGTGTGTAGGTGTCTGTTTTTGTAATGAAACTTTTTTAGTACATAAAAAAGTACGGTTATTATAAATACAACCCCTATAAATAAGTACACATGAAAATAAATAAACATATATATGTATATATATATATATATATATATATATAATATTATGCGTTTATGTACCGTTTGATTTATATCTATTATTACAAATAGAATTATTAAATTTTATATGGCTACTTTAAATTTTTTAATTTTTCAATTATCTTTTATATTTTATCCTTTTTTTTTTTTTTTTTTTTTTTTTTTTTTTTTCCCTTTTTTTATTTGTTTTTATATTATTAAAATGGTTTCATAAAAAAATATATATTTTTAAAACATACATTAATATATATATATATATATATATATATTACATTTTTATATACTTTTTGGTTCCTTTATTTTTTTTTTATTTTTTTTTTTTTTTTTGAGTTATAAAAAAAAATGATACAATTATAAGTGTCAATGAATATATAAACTTAATATATAAATGTGATTATAAAAAAAGATTACTTACATTTCTCATACTAAATGTTTATTAAAGAACTAAGACAAAGGAGAATATATAAATAAATAAATAAATATATATATATATATATATATGTATATTTATATATATTTATATTTATATATATTTATATATATTTATATTTATTTTTATATTTATTTATTTTATACCTTTTTGATGCATTTTAAAAAGCGAATATTATAAGTTACATATTTCCCTTATTCGTTTTGAACTTAGAAATTAAAAAAGAAGAAATATACAAACATTATATATATATATATATATATATACTTACATATTTCTATATCTGTAAAAGATATAATATTATGGTTTATATATAGAGAAATATACTTGTTAAAAAATATACATGATAATAATAGTATGAATAGTTTTTAAATACAAGGTATAAAAGTTTCAAAGAATCACTCACTTATTTTAATAAAAATTATAATATATATATATATATATATATAATAAATTATTATCCTTTTATTTCTTCATGTATCAAGTAACAATTTAAAAAAAAAAAAAAAAGATGAAATGAAATTAATGATCCATGGTATATTACAATATTTTCATATTTAACAATATTATTATACAATGGATGATATATATATTTTTTAACTCTATTTTACTGCTTTAAATAAATGACTTATTATATATATACATATATATATATATTTTATAACGTTTTAAGTTTTTTTGTATTTTAATGTTTTCTTTTTTTTTTTGGTATCTTGTTTATTTTAAGCCTATAACTTACCCCAAGAATATATTAATGATATAGTACAATATATATATATATATATATATATATATATATATAT
>LT990240.1:1633077-1643077 GCA_900257145.2 Plasmodium billcollinsi
TATATGACAATTCTGATATATGTGACAATGAAAGGATAACTGAAAATAATTATAATAGTAAATATAATGTAAATATTATGAATAATATTTCCACAAATAAATATAACTACATTATAAATGAAAAGAACAAAAAGAAATTTAAAATATATGATAAGGGGAAATTACTTTCTCCCCATTCCATTGATGAAAATAAAAAATGGAATGATAATTTAAATTCAAATAAAAATATTGTTATGTTAGAAGAACGTAAGTTTACTAATGTTTGTAATAATGCATGTACACATATAAAGAATGAGAGAAACAGTGAGCAATTAAATGAACGCGAGAATTTTATTCCTATTAATGGTCCTTTATCTAAAAGGAATGATATAAATATGGAAGATATTAAAAATGTGGAAATATATAAAAATGTAGAAATTGATAAAAATGTAGAAATATATAAAAATGTAGAAATATATAAAAATGTTGAAATATATAAAAATGTCGAAATTGATAAAAATGTCGAAATTGATAAAAATGTCGAAATTCATAAAAATGTTGAAATAATTAAAGGTGTTGAAAATTTTGTGTTCCTTGATTTTATTCCAATGACCGAAGAATATTTAAAAATCAAAGAAACACTAAATAATTACAAAAATAAAAAGTCACAAGATAACAATACATTGTGTAAAAAGGAAGACCATATATATATATATTCTATTCCTAAAAGTAACTTAAAAAAAAATGCAATAAAAAAAGAGTATGATAAGGATATTGAAAGTAATACCGAAACCAAAAAAAATAAATATCACAATTGTGAACCATCATACATAAAGACAGCATATAAGGATTTGAAAAAAAGCATCTTAAGGAAAAACATAAAAATAATTAACTATGATTATGAAAAAAATTTATGTTACATATTGATAAGAAAAAAGTCCACTTAGTAAATATATATTATATATATGTACAATTTTTTTTTTTCTTTTTTTTTTTTTTTTTTTTTGTATCACTTATGTCTTACATATAAATTCGCATATACAAAAGGACACTAATAATAATATTTGTGCTTAGAAATAAATGCAATTATAATACCCTTTAATCAATAAAAAAAAAAAAAAAAAAAAAAAAAACATGTGTGCTTAAATAATAATTTACCCTTTAAAATTTTAGAATAAAATAAAAATTAATATTTAAAAATTGTATCTATCTTATTTTTATATAATTTTTTAAACAAAAAAAAAAAAAAAAAAAAAAAAAAAAAAAAAAAAAATTAATTTTTACTATTAATTATATATACATGTATATATATATATATATATATATATATATATTTATTTATTTATTATGTATTAAAAATTTGATAAAAAATAAAATTGAGAGTTCATATAAAAAGAAGAAAAAAAAAAATTAACAACCATATTTAAAAAAAAAAGGAGAAAAAAGAAAAAAGAAAAAGAAAAAGAAAAAGAAAGAAAGAAAGAATTGGGTTCATACATATAAAAAAAAAGAGGATTATATATATTAACATATTATAATATTTTAAAAATGTCATGGTGTAATGTTTTTATTAAAACATTAAGGTATAAAATAACACATATTTTTATATTAACAAAAATAAATTATATTATTTATTTATTTATTTTTCATACATAAACATTATTTTGATATTTATTAACATAAACATTTACTTAACATATTTTTGTCATTTTTATTTGAATTATTAGTTAATTGTATATCTACAACATTGGCTTCATTATTATTTGTATTATCTAAATTTGGTAATTTTGAAGCAATTTTTTTAAACAAAACTTTTATATTATGTCCAGCTTTAGCACTCGTCTCATGAAACATCGTATTATATTCTTGAGCTTTTTGCATGCCTTCTTCATATGTAACTTTTCTAAGATCACCTAAATCTGTTTTATTTCCTACTAACGCAATTATAACATCTTTTCCTCTCTCATTCAAAATATCCTGTATCCATTTTGTTGTATTTTCAAATGATTGTCTATTAGTAATATCATATACAACAATTGCTGCTGCGGAGTCCCTAATATAACTTGGAATTAAACTTCGAAATCTTTCCTGACCTGCCGTGTCCCACAATTGTAAGCGTACAGGACCTTCATCCAAATATAATGTCTTACTCAAAAAATCTATACCAATAGTGGACTACACAAAAAAAAAAAATAAATAAAATAATACAAACATATATGTATATATGTATATATATATATATATATATATATATATATATATATATGAACATGTTCAGGTAACTAGCCATTTATATCTACATAATTAATACATATTTTTTGAAAAAAAAAAAAAAAAAATAACAATTATATTTATGTTAATGTATATTAAAAAAAGCTAGCTGCTATAATAGTAATAATGTGTATTATAAAGAAAAAAAAAAAAAAAAACACTAATACAAATACAAACATAAAAATACAGATAAGCATATATTTTTCTTAATTAGTTATACCTGGTAATTATTATCAAAGGTATCATACATGAATCTTGTAATTATAGATGTTTTACCAACAGCTTGCTAAAAAAGAGAATATAACAAAATAATGATTTAATTAAAAATGTATATATTCTAATTATTATATTTATTTATTTATTATTATTTTATTACTTCTCCTAAGAAAACAAGTTTGTATTTATTTAGTCCCGAGTCTAAAAAGAAAAAAAAAAAAAAAATAGGGAAAAATGGATATATAAAAGAATGAGATATAATTCATAAAATATATAGAAATATAAATACTTAAATATTTTTCATTAATCATTATTTTCATATATATCTAATAATACAACAAAATAAAGTTTTGCAGTTAAAAATATATATATATGTTATATAATCCTTTTTAGACCACATATATATATATATTATATATATATGTTCTCATTTTTTATTATTCAGTATTTTCTCAATAAATGAACAGAATAATTTCTACAATTATAATTTTTTCATAATTTCTCATTCTTTATTTTCTTTTTCTTTTTTTCTTTTCTTTTTATTTTTTTGCTTTATCCATTTTTTCTTTTTGCTTTTCTTCCTCTTTTCTGCTTACTCTGAAATTCATCCATTATATAATGGGGAAAAAATAAAAATATATTTTTAATTAAGAATTAGTCTCTATATATTTTTTATAGTTAAATGAAAATAAAACGATATACCAATAAAAAATCTATTTTTTCCATAATTATTCCAAGTTGTTTCACTTTTATTTTATATTCTCTTATTTTATTTATTTATATATTATTTTATTTTATTTTTTTTTTTTTTTTTTTTTGTTTTGTTCTGTTCATATATTATAATATATATATATATATATTTATTATGTTATATATTGTACATGTTTAATGAAACAAGCTTTTCCTTTTTTTTGAAAATTAACAAAAACAATAATATTATATTATATATATATATATATATATATATATATATATATATGTATATTATATAATAATTAATAAAAATAAATTATAAAAATATATATTATAAAATTTTCACAAAAAAAAACATATATATGTATATTTATTTTTTTCTTCAATATCATGTAAATTATTTTTGTATTTTATTTTTTTTTATTTTATATTTTTGTAATATTTAATGCATTTTATATTTATTTTTTTTTCATTGCATTTAAAAAAATTATAAATATATATAAATATTATATATATATATATAATAGTGTAATGAAATATAATAATAAACAACTATGAAAATGGATATGTGCACGCCAATAAAAAAAAAGGAAAAATATATATTCATATATATTATATATATATTATATTATATTTTTTTTATTATAAAAATAATTCTCAAAATATTTTAAATTCAAACAAAAGAAAATATTCATTTTTATAATAAATTATTTTTATTATTTATTCTGTATTTTTTTTTTTTTTTTAATGTTCATATATATATATATATATATATATATATATATATATATATGTATATTTTTCATTGTATTATTATATTTTTATTATTTTGTAATTATATATATATAATATATAATATATTTTTTCTCATAAATATATATTATTATAAAAAGTAAATGTATTTCTTTTGTATCATACGATAGAAATTGTAAAAAGTTGTTCCACCAAAAAATAATTGTTTTATATACCAATAGAAATATAATAATAAAACAATAAAATAAGGAAATAATAAAATATGCATGGTATATATATATATATATATATATATATTTATATATTTATATATATTTATATAACAATTTCTTTTATTACTTTATATTTTCAATTTTGGATCTTATATAGTTGCTCATTAAGAATACTCATGTACTGTACATCTATATTGTATGTGGGAGAGTTGCATATAGCTTTGTTCAAATAATAAAGAATATCATCATACTTATGGATGTTAATATTATTTTTTTCAGTGTAGTTATGTGTTTCAGAATTTTCAGTTATATTTGATGTTTCATTTAATTTTTTCAAATTATTATTATTATTAATAGTATTCATATTTTTATCAATATTTGGAGAATAATTAATGGAAGAATTAGATTCATACAAATACTTCCCAACATATCCAGGTTTACATAATAAACTAGATGCATCTATACATTCTTTTTTATCATTGTTGTTTTTGTCTTCCTCACTTTTATACATACTTAGAAAATCATCACTTTGGTATATAACTTTATAGTTCATTTTTTTTTGTACGTACTTATCTTTTTCACTACATTTATTTTTATGGTTTTGCTTCAGTGCAGAAAAAAAAAAAAAAAAAATATTTGTAAATATATATAAATCTATATATATATATATATATACACATATATATATATTTACTATATATGTATATACATTTATATGTGTTATCAAATTAATTCATGGTAAATTTATTATGTGTACCTTTTCTAATTTTATGCTTGAATTTTTTTCATCAAATGAAGATATTTCTAAGAAATTATTGGATTGTTTGTTGTTCATATTTTGTTCAAATATACTTTGCTCATCTTTATCATCATATATTTTATTTTCCTTATCGGGATTTTCTATACTTGTGCTATAGATATTATTATTTCTTGGATATATGTTTTCTTTTTTTTGTGTATCTTGTACTATTGGTATGTTTGACATCTGCTTAAATTTTAAATCTAAAAAGAGGATATATACAGCACATATATATATATATATATATATTAATATATATGTATATTCCGTATGTATGTTTTTATTTTTATATATTTATATTTTTGTACTTTTCGTTTTGCTTAAAATCATATTTCTTGAATGTTTTAAAACTATGGGTGTTACATTTTTTTTAACTGAATGGATATTTGGAAAAATCGCACTTTTATGATGCTTAATATCTGATGATTGACATAAAAAAAGGTTTTTCCCCTGTTATGAAAACAAAAAAATCAAAAAGAATATACAATAAATTAATATTTATAAGATATATATATATATATATATATATATATATATATATGTAATAGTTAATATATGCTTAAAAAAAAAGAAAAACCTGAACGGTTTCCATTTTTTTTAGATTCTTTTCAAAACCACACAATTCTGCTTCCCCCTCAAGAGCTACAAATATATATATATATATATATATATATATGTGTCTGAATGTGTTCATAAATAAATATATATTTATATATATTATATTTTTCTTTTTTAAATATATTTATACCTTGTTTATCATTTAAAATTTTCTTAATAGGAAGTTTTATTTTTTGACAAACATTCGCATCAGGATGCATTCTATAAATAAATAAACAAATAAACAAATAAACAAATACATATACATATATATATACATATTTACTTATTTATTTATTTATTTACACATTCACATATTTGTCTACAGTTTATATTACTTATTTTCAGCTTTCTCGATTTTGAACACTTTTGCACATTTTTCTATGAAACCCAATTTCGAACATTTTCTTTGATGCAGTGTTTTTGAGCTTGCATATGAATAAGAACAAGTGGTTTTATTTTTGAGAAAATTATATTTATCTTGAATACTTTGTTGATATGGTATATAATTAGGAAGTATCTCGTGTATATTATTAAGATTTAATTCTTTTATTTCTCCATTTAATTTTTTTAAGATACATTTGTTTTCTTGGATTTTATAATTTGTATTATTTATTTTATGTGAACTGACACTCGTAGTTGTGTTGATTTTTTTTTTTTCATAATTTTTGTGATTGATATATTTTTTTGTATGATAATAAGTTATGTTGTTATTTTTTTTCTTCCCCTCGAAGAAAGTCTGTTTATAACTATATTTTTTCTTTTGTTTCGTAGGCACGTATTCGTTTTTATAATTCAGTATAGAATTATATATATCATTATTAGTAAAACGTTTTTCATTTATCTTTTTGTTTATAATTTTTTTTTCATCATTTCGAACTTGTTCATTAATTTGCTTATTTGAAATTTGGTTTTGTAGTTTTTTCCTTCTCGTCTCATTTGTGTATTTCAAATTAGTACTTTTGATTTCTACCAAATTTTGATTTTTTTTTTTTTTTTTTTTTTTTTGCATCTTTTATATTATTTACCTGACTGGGACAGGTAATTTGCTTTAAATGGCTAGTTGTGCTAACCATTATATAGAATTTTAAATAAGAAGAATTATAGTGATATATTATTATTATTATTATTATGTTTATTTATTATTTTATAATTTTTTTTTTTTTTTTTTTTTTTTTTTTTGTGTATGTGTGTGTTTAATATATATATTTGTATAAGGACGGTAATATTTAAAAGTTATTCTACATTTTTCTATTTTTTTATTGTTTTATATATATGTTATTATGTAAATAAAAGATAAGACATAAATGAAGAAAGACTACTAATCCATTATAAATATGTGATTATATATATGTAGAAATATATATATTTATATTGAATAATATATTTGACGTATTCATCAATTTAATATTTTACTTCACTATAAATTTTTTACTTTTGCTTTTATTTTTACTTTTATCTTTTTTCTTTTTTTTTTTTTAATGCTCCTTAGAGCACAAAAAGGTAGAATTTATCTACAACATATAGTATTTTAATAAAATAAATAAATATATATATATATATATATATATATATAACTATATAAATACAAATATATATATATTTATATATATATTACATATTGGGCTTATTTATATTAACCAAAATATATATATTTTTTTTTAAGTAATTTTTTATACATTAATATGTTTTATCTTATATGCACACTGTAAAAAAAAAAAAAAAAAAATTAAATGTAAACATGTTCCAATGATAAATATAATATAACAATTCAAACTTAATTCAATTTATTTAAAAGGTGATATTATTTTAACATATATATATATATATATATATATATATATTTTATTGTACTACTTCTTGAATGTTTTTATAATGATGGTAATTTGAAAAAAACATAAAACATATAAAAAAAAAAAAATTATAATAAATATATAAATATAAACATTCATTTATGTACATGAAATTGATACACATATATATATATATATATATTTCATATTTAAAAAAAAAAAAAAGAGAGAGAGCAAGAGAGATGTATCTTGGGTTTTTCATAAGTTCCTCCTTTATGTGTTTCATATTTCATTCCAACGATTTTAAAATATGCTCTGATAAATGTTTATTGGTAGATCTACATATGATTTTTAATAAACATCCATACTGTTGTGATAATATTAAGGAAGCTTTACATAAAATATATGTATCGTTTAAAAATTGTGCTGATAATAACATATTATGGTTATTGGAATTGTTTTCTACATAATCTGTTTGATCACATGCTATCATATTTAATGTGTTTAACAAGCCTACAACAGCTTGTTGTATATTTTCAAAGTTTAAGCTAAATTTGCTGACAACTTCTGTATTGTAGTTGTTCATACTATCCCAGATATGTTTAAATTCACCATGTCTTAATATTTTGGGATTGATAAAATCTACGATTTGTATACTAAATGGATTAATGGAATAGGAGTCAGGGAATCCTTCATCGTGTTCATTTTCTTTAACTAAGAAATGTAATGATACTTGGAAGTTTTGATTAACAGCAAATGAATCCACATTATTTTGTAAATTGATAATATTATTATTATTATTACTATGATTATCATTATTGTCTTTATCATTATTGTTGTGATTATTTGCATCTGTTTTTTGAAAGGGTATATTTTTTTTTAAAATGATATATAATTGTTGAGGTGTATTGTAATATAAATTATCAATAGTTGTTTTTTCTAAAATAGTCCATTTATTTTCTGATGAATGCATTTGTACATTTACATTAGATAAGATTTGTTCACTTAATGTATTGTGTATAGTAAATTCTAGAACAAGATGCTGATCATAAATAAATTTTTTAACAAAAACAGTATATTCAGCTTCACTTTCTGTTAAAGGTATTGATTTATTAATAATATTAATATTTGATAAATTATACTTTTCAATATAGTTAGCCATGTTATTTATATATATAGTATCAGGTGTTACTTCTAGATATTTGTTAATGTTCGAAATTGAATTTGTCTTATTTAGATTAGGTATTTCATTATATGAAGTTTTATTTTTTTTGATAAAAGGAGAAGAGATATTATCTTTATTATTTAGATCATTTGATAACATAATTTGTTCTTTAATATGTTGGTATGAGAATTCTTCCTTAGGATCTTTTTCAATATGATTCGAAATAAAATATAAGAGATGATCAATGTTAGTGTTTTGATCATATTCCAAGAGTTGATCGATTAAATTATTATCAGAATAGTGAATATTATTATTACTATTATTATTATGTTCGTCAATATTTTGGTTATTTTCAATATTTTGTTCATATTCATTTGATATTTGTTTGTTAGAACCATCGAGTTGTTTAATTTTTTCCTTTAACATGTAGTAGAAAAAGTGTGTTCTATCTCTAACTTCATCATCATTATCTGCTAGTAGACAATTTAATAAAACTAAAATATCCTTAGAGTTTTCTGCACATTTTAAGGCTATATAAAATAAGGCATACATTCCATCAACCCTTATTGTTGAATTTTCTAAAAGTAGACGGTTATATATATATCTAATATATTTGGATGGATTTTTCGTTTTAGGTATATGCATTAATAAGAATCTGATAACTTTTAATAATAATGCGTGATATTCACAATCTTCAATAAATTCACATAATTGTAATATGGCTGTTTCTTCTGCATTTGGTAATTGTGTTATAATTAAAATAATAGAATCGATTGTACTAGCTTTAAATTGATATGATTCTTCATCTCTTAAATTATTTGACAAAAAATTAAGTATGATGTTACATTTATTTGGGTATATAAAGCAAAGATTTTTAACTTCTTCAATAATTTTTATTTTGAATGTTGTATTATCTGCTGTCATATAATTATTAATTTGATTTAATAATTTATCAATACTAGTTTCGTTTCCTGTTTTTAATAACGTTGTAAAGGCTAATACACAAATGCTTTTATTATTATCATATAGAAGATTTTCAATATCTTGATTTAATTTAGATACAACATATGGTCTATGATGAGCAAGTTTATTAATTTGTCTAATAATAGAAAATTTATCTACAATTTTGGATGATAATAAAAACAGTTGACATACTTTTATACAATCATTTAATATATCTACATTAAAAACGGTGGTAGTATTTTTACCTTGATGATCATATATGGCTAGTTCAAAGATACATTTAATGCATTCAAATAAGATGATAGCATCTTTATTATTTTTGAGACAATTTTTAAGAAAATCAAAGCATACTTTGGTAGTAGGATGTATGAATTTATTTTTATTAACAGAATAATCGTTAGTTTTATAAGTATTATAAGTATTATTATTATTATTATTATTATTATTATGATGATGATGATAATTTTGAGTAGCACTACTACTTATAGTAGTATTATTATTACCTTTGTTGTTATTATTTAGATAATGTTGAGAATATGTATCCTTATAATATATATTA
>LT990240.1:1648077-1655577 GCA_900257145.2 Plasmodium billcollinsi
GCAACTGTCGTATTTTTCGTACTTGTTATATTTTTCGTATTTTTTATATTTGTTATATTTTTCGTATTTTTTATATTTGTTATATTTTTCGTATTCGTTATATTTGTTATATTTTTCGTACTTGTTATAGTTTGATTCTTTTTCTAGTTCAACCTTATCATGTGTAATATTTCTATCATGACACTCGTTCGTCTTATTTATACCATCATAATATTTATTCCTCATATTTTTTTCATTCTTTTCTTTTTTATAATCTACATCATTCTCATCTAATATTTTATTTATTTTTAATAATAACCTTGGTAACATATTATTCTTATCATCTTTTTTCATATTTATTTCCTTATCATTAATGTTGTTTCTACAATTAGTACTATTTATTGTGTTATCTCTTTTTTTTTTTTCTTTATTGTTTAAGCGGTCTAGAAAAATGTTATATTCTTCTTCGTATTTATTAATATATTCGTTAGAATTTTTATCATGTTGTTTTATAAAAGGATCCTTACCTATATTATTATTATCATTATTATTATTATTATTATTATTATCATTATTATTGTTGTTGTCATGCAAATTCATATATCTAATTGTTATGTCTACATTATCTTTTTTGTGAACCGTATCTATCATTTTTGAATCTTTACCCTCTCTTGATATGTTATTCCCTTTTTGTCGTGATAATATTGTTTCCTTATCATGATGCCACCTAAAATTAATATCTTCCACTTTTATATTTTTTCCTGACAAAACGTTTATCATGTCCTTTTTATAATTTGTATCATATTGATAATGATTCTCATTGTTCATCTTATCACAATCATATTTATATATATGTGCATTCTTTTTTATGTCTCTATATTTTTTTTCTTTTATATAAGTACTGTCATTTTTATTTTTTTCATATTTGTCTATATCGTTTCTATTATTACTTAACATGGGATATATAATAATATCATTTGTAGATGTATCTTTTTTATTAATATATTTTTGTTCTTTGTCGTTTTTCCTCCTTAAATCGCTCATTTTGAATGTCGTTTTGGTTAGTACCCCTTTGGTGTCATGTATTTCCTTTTTATAATTTTTCAAAATTTTTTTCATGTTGTCTATATCAGATAAAAATATAGAATTACATTCTTTTTGATTGTAATGCATAAAATCTTCTGTATCTCTTATATTTGAGAACTTGTCTTGTACATTTTTCATATCTCCATTTGTTTTGTCATTCATCTGTTTGTTTTTTTTTAAATAAGTAATATAATTATGGTAGTTATATATATGCCTGTCACTATTTTTTTTTCCGCTGTTATTATCATCATTGTTATCATTGTTATCATTATTATGGTCGTCATCATCATTGCTGTTATCATCGCTGTTATCATCGCTGTTATCATCGTTATCTTCTTCGTCTTCTTCTTCTTCTTCTTCTTCTTCTTCCTCTTCTTCATTACCTATATTTTCTTTATTGTGATTAAGTTGGTGTTCATCTTCTTCCTCTTCTTCTTCCTCTTCTTCTTCCTCTTCTTTTTCCTCTTCTTCTTTTTCCTCTTCTTCTTCTTCTTCTTCTTCCTCTTCTTCTTCTTCCTCTTCTTCTTCTTCCTCTTCTTCTTCTTCCTCTTCTTCTTCTTCCTCTTTTTCTTCCTCTTCTTTTTCTTTATATACATGCCCATCATTATCTACATATTCTTCATTGTCCACATTTGTATCCCTTTCAACATTTTTAATATCACTCATATTATACTTATCATTTTTGTAAGTATCCAGATTACCTTTTCCTTCCTCAAAATATCTATTATCATCATAGATGTTATCATCGTATATCTGATTGTATGTGCTTCTGCTTGCTTGTTTGTCAAATATGTGTCCTTTTGTACGTTTCATGCTTTCAGAAGAATCTGCATTTTTGTTATACACATCAACATTTTCATTCACTTTATATATATTATTATTATGGATAAGAAGTTGGTTTTTGTTATAAAATATTTTTTCATTCATAGTTTTGAATTTATTGTAATACTTATTTTTCTCTTCCTTATTATTAAATTTCATGTTTATATCCTTTCTATGATCTGTATTTTTTTTGTTTATAGGATCATATTTTTTACTATTCTTTTTGTTTTTATTATTTTTCTTTTTGTCATAGGTACCTTTAGTGTTTTCTTCGAAACTATCGCTAATGATGAAAATTTCTTTCTGTTCTTCTGCATGATTATTTTTACATTTTCGACTACAATTATTTGAATTTACAACAATATGATCCTTGTGTACATGTCTTCTATTATAATAAAGGATATGATTATTATGATTGAAATTATTATTATTATTATTATTATTTACTACATTATTATTTATATTATGATTATTGTGGTCGTAATACCCTTTGGGAACTACACCGATTGGTCTACTCATTTTGTATTCTTTATTTGTCTCGTGAGATGTTGTACTTGGTATATTTATCATATGATTTTTTGGAACAGTTATATATTTTTTTTTTTGAATATTGGCTATATAATTCTTACTGTTATATTCCTTATTTTTTGTACAAATGTGTTGTATTTCTTTATCATTATTATAAGGAACATATTGATCACCCCCATTGTTATTTCTATTAATTTGTATATCATCAAAATTATTACTTTTGTTATTTTTATGGTTATTTATATCATCATCCACATCAGTGTTATATTTTTCTTTATCCACATCAGTGTTATATTTTTCTTTATCCACATCAGTGTTATATTTGTCCTTATCCACATCGTTTTTATATTTATCCTTATCCACATCGTTTTTATATTTATCCTTATCCACATCGTTTTTATATTTGTATTTATCCACATCGTTTTTATATTTGTATTTATCCACATCGTTCTTATATTTGTATTTATCCACATCATTGCTATATTTATTTCCATCCACATTCATTTGGTCACACATTCTTATATTTTCATTTTTCTTCATAATTTCTAGTTTCTCTATATTTCCAGAATGTTCCATATTTGGTATATTTTCCAATTCTTGCTTATTTTGCATGACCTCATTTTGGTTTATACCATCCCCATTTTTTATTTCTTGTATATTTTCTATTTTGGTAATTTCATTTTTTTTGACTGAGCAGCAATTAATTTTTCCTTTAAAGTTATTTTTCATCATATAAAAGAGTAACTCATAATCGTTTTTGAGGCATGAGCGTGAATACATGTTAATCTTTTCCTTATTATTTTTTTCGTTATCTATGATGAGTGTATTTTTATTAGCCTTGGTACTAGTTGAGGATAAGTTATGTTCATTTTCAATATCATTATATTTCCCTATAATTTTTGTGTTACTACTACTGTTATTATTATTGATATTAATATTATTATTATGAGTAGTACTAATTATATTTCTACTAGAATAATTGTTATTATTGTTATTATTATTATTATTGTTATTATTATTATTGTTATTATTATTGTTATTATTAATATTATTATCATTATTATTATTATCATTATTATTATTATCATTATTATTATTATCATCATTATTGTTGTTCTTCTTTGAGCAAGAAATAGAAGATATGTTTTTGAAAAAGTCCCAATTATTAGATAATAAATATATCCATCTACTTTTTACTTTTTCATGCCATAAAAACTTCGAATTCTGTAAACTAAAATTATTCAACATTTCTGTTACCCATGGATGATCTAATACATTTTGTAAACTAAGCCTTTCTATTGGATTAGATGATGTTAATTTCACGAATAAATCCCAAGCCTTTAAATTTTCTCTAAATCTACTAGGAGGTTTAGAATGTCTTAAATTATGAACTGTCTTTAAAATAGTTTGTGCTACCTTAGAACATTCTATACCTTTTTGTCGACATACAAATCTTCCAGATATAAATAATATCATATTCATACCTAAAGCATAATTATCAATTTTTTCAGTCATCGGACCAGTATTTCTTAATACCTCTGGAGGATTAATTTCTAATGTACCTGGCCATTCAGTTGGATGTAAATTACATGAATCAATGTGTTCTGACCAACCAAAATCTGCTATTACAATACGTTTATTATCATATCTTAATATATTTGTAGGTTTTAAATCGCGATGTACTATATTCATTTCTTGTATATACCACATCCCTTGTAATAATTGAATAAAATATAAAAAGGCTTCATTCATATTACTAGATAAATTTTCTTTCCATAAGGTTCCATCATTTGCAAAATCTTGTATTAATATCCAGCCTTCTTTTCCTCCTATAACTTTATGTAATTTAATAACACCAGGACATTGACATATTGATAAATTTATTATTTCTTTAGTAAACATTTCTACAATTCTATTAAAAGATTCTTTTGGGAACTGATTTGGTTGTAATAACTTAGCTGCATATATTTCATTCGTTATTTTATGCTTTACTTTCCATACTTGAGCATATGTTCCTTTACCTAAATTACTTAATACTATATAATCTTTAAAACAACTATCATTTGTTCTTACTATACGAATGTGATTATGTAACACACTAGGTAATTGTAACACATCATTATTTGTAGATAAATTTGATCCAACCTTTATTTCTTCATTCTTTCTATTCTTTATATTGTATTGTTTCTTGTAATAATTTTCATTGTATTCACTACTATCCTTATTCTGATGTTGGTTCATTGCCTTGATGTTTTTCTTGTTGTTAGAATAATCCATCTTAAAAATATATCTATATGTATATATATATATATATATATATATATATATATATATATATATATATGTGGTTCTTTTCAATAGCAAAATCCAAAAAAAAAAGAAAAATATAATGATATGAAAACAAACCAGATACTACTTCTACTAAGATTACAATATAATATAATCTGTTATATTATATATATATATATATATATATATATATAGATAGATAGATAGATACATACGTATGTATAATTTCCCCTTTTTGTGTTATCGTTTTTTATCTTATTATTTTTTTTATCCCATATATTACTGGCCTCTTATATTCTTGATATATAAATTTATAAAATATCATTTAAATATGGTTACATTTAGACAACTCTACTTATATATGTATATTTCATATACATACAAGGTATATCGCTACACATACAATTATGAAATAAAGATATATATAAATATATATATATATATATATATATATTTATATATATTTATACTACCACATGTTATATTTTTTGGCGCACCTACCCATATTGTCAACCAAGAAGAAAAAAAATTACAAACAATATACAAGTATAAAAAAAAAAAGATACAATAAAAGCAAAAAAAAAATAATTCACACAAATTAAAAATTGAAGAACAATGAACAGGAAATAAAATTCTAAAATACAAATCAGACAAAAAAAAAAAAAAAAAAAAAAATATATATATATATATATATATATAACAAAACAACAAAAAAAAATATAAAAAACACAACAAGTCTAAGAATAAAAATGAAAAAGAAGATTCTTCTCAGAAATACAATTCATCATTTTTATGTACTACATCTATATATAAGAACATAACAACAATAAAAATGTATATATATATATATATATTATATATATAGCACAAAAATATTAAAAATTCATTTTTATGTTATTTATGAATAATTAAAATTTGTTTATTTCTCATTTTTTATTTTTAATTTTAATTTTTATTTGACTTATTTTCCCTCATTTATCATTAATTTAAATATATATATATATATATTTTGTATAATAACATTTAAATATTTTATAGCTTCATTCTTGTATCCATTCATATAAATATATCTATATAATATATACATAAATATATTTATATGAAATGAGAAAGAATTATATGTCTTTACAAATTAATCATATAATTAATTTATTTTTTAATAATCACATGTATATTATACTTTCACTTCTGATATCTTCTTGATAGTTCCAAAGAATTAATTTATAGTATATCTTTTTTACAAATGTATGCGTAAGAACAAAAAATAAAAAAATATAAGTATATATATATATATATATTTACATAGACGTTTTACTCATATATGTCCCTATAACATTTCTATGAATGCGTGCATTCATACAATGTGCATATCTCTCTATATATTATATTGTAGCAAATATATATATATATATATATATATATATATATATATATATATACATATATATAGTTCTGTACTATTCATAAAAAAAAGTCACGTTATATACAACTGTACTTGGTTAATTATTAACGGTTCATGTTTTTTATCCCAATATTTATTAACTGTTCATATTTTTGTATTCTTCATGTTCATAAAAATAAAACAAAACAAAAATATATTAAAATAATATAGTATAATAAATAATGCAAAATGTTGTGTATATTATTCAAAAAAGAAAATATCCAAAACAATGCGTACGAGTGTGGGGAATAAGAGGTATATAATTAACACGAAAAAATTGAATAAAACAAAAAAATAAAATAAAAGAATAAATAAGAATTAAAAATAAGACAGGATAAGTTATAGACACATTTACGAAACGGTTACATAATATATATATATATATATATATATATATATATATATATATATGTAATTGTTAATATATTTTGCTTGTTTAAAATATTTTATGTTGTATAGATGAATATGGAAGGTTATATTGATAAAATTTGTTCTTTTTCTTGTATAGGTTGTTAAATATGAAAGATACATATATGTATTTTATTTTATTTTATTTTATTATTTTTGTTTTTATAAATTTCTTTTGTAATATATGTATTTATAATAGTTGACAAAAATGTTTATATTTAATTAACTTGAAAAAAAAAAAAAAATGTAAATATATAAATAAATAAATAAATATATATATATATATATATATATATAAGATATGATAATAGGAAAATGGCTAAAAAAACAATATACATAAATATAAAAAATATATATTATATAATATACTTTTGTGTTAATCAGTTACATTATAACATATAATATATAGTTTGTTCATAACAAAAAATCATTTATATATTATTTCTTTATATTAAAATAAATAATTTGTAAATTATAATATATATATGTGTGTATATATGTATGTATGTACTTATAAAGTTGCATATGTGTAAGTATGTATGTATGGTTGTATTATTTTATCTTTATTATATTTTCATAAAAATAATCGCTCCAAATATATATATATCTTATATCTTTCTTAGACTTTTAGGATCGTATTTTTTTTTTTTTTTTTTTTTTTTTTATAAAGGATGATATATATGTGTATGTTTGTATGTAAGTATATATATATGTATATATATATATATATATACTAATATTGTGTATATATGCTGGTGCAGCTTTAAAAAATAATCTTATGTTTCCATATGACATTCTATTATATTATATTTTATTATTTTTATTTATTTATTTATTTATTTATTTTTGTTTCATAATTTATGCTATATATATATATATAAATATAAGAAACTATATAGAGTTGCTATTACGCTGCTATATAGTGCACATAATATTTGACCTGATAG
>LT990240.1:1660577-1759716 GCA_900257145.2 Plasmodium billcollinsi
GATAAATCTGGACATTTAATAGAATATATATTTAATACAATAGGTTCATCTATTATTCCTTTATTCTTTCCAGCTAGTTCATCTGTTAATCTATTTATTTGTTCTCTCACTTCATTAAAATCTGTATACTTTTTATTCTTCTCATTTTCAAATACAGCCCAATGTTTAATTTCACTATCTTCTTTTATATGTATTAAACGAAATTCAATCGGTCTCCTTGTTACAATACCTTCTCCTCTAGGTAAAAAATCCATACCTACTATGGATTCAAGAACACTACTCTTACCACTACTTTGTGTACCCACAACACATATTCTTGGTAAATTTATATATTTCTGCAATCCGATATCTCTCAACTCGTCGATTACGTTAATTAACTTTCGTAGGTTATTATACATTGACGTTTCCATCTTTTTCAAAAAATTAAATTATTACAAAAAAAAAAAAAAAAATAATAAATAAATAAATAAATAAATAAATATATATATATATATATATATATATAATAAATTATAAGTAGGAGATATATTGAACATACGAAGAAAATATGATGTTCATATGGTAAACATATGATGGATATAATTTAAATATATATTTGTTTATACACAAAGGATGTTTAAAACATATACACCCTGCACTTACATACACATAAAAACAATGATAACATTATATATATATATATATATATATTTATATATATTTATATTTATATATATTTATATTTATATATTTATTTATTTTATATCTGTGCAATGGAATTGTTATATTAAATCATATACAAAAATTATAAAAAAAAAAATAACACATATAAATATATATATATATATCAAACATATATTATAATCATATATATGTTCATAAATTTTTCCAAGAAAAATAATATTTTCTTTTCAAATAATTTATAACACATATATATAAATAAATAAATAATATATATATATATATATATATATATATATATACAATTGATCTTGAAATTTTTATTTTTATATTTGTGCTTATTCTGTGCTCATCGTTAAAAATTCCTTTTTATGATAAATAGGATAATAAATAAAAAAACAATTACAAACAATATATATAATAAATATAAAAACAAAAAACTGTTTAAAATGAAAAGATATTTTTATTTCACACATACATAAACCTAAACATATAAATATAAATATAAATATACATATACATATTTTATATGAATAATTTTAATGCTTTTTTTTAAAAAAGGAAAAAAAAAAAAAAAATACATAAATATTTTAAAACTTAAAAATATATATATATATATATATATAATTATAATATTAATAAATACATATTTTTATAAAGGCATAGATTATTAATAATGATCCACATTTATTTTATATACGTGCCAGTTGAATATTTAACAAAATATTTTCACATAAAGAGAGAAATAAAAAAGTAAAATATTTAAAAATAAAAAAATAAAAGAAGTTTAGTTATATATAATATATTTTTGTTCTGGAAATAAATTTAATTATATATTGAATGTCTATTAAATATTTTATATATAAATGTACTTTATATATATATATATATATATATATATGAATATGCATTATTATATAATATTCATGTATATATCAATAAAAAAATAAAGAGAAAGAGAACAAAAATACTTATGTACACATTAGCAAGGAAAAAATAAAATAATATATATATATATATATATATATATATATATATATATAGATATATTTTTTTATTTCAAATATATAAGTTCTATTTATTATCATATTTATTTCTAATTAATAAAATATATTATAATATATTACATGATATACCTTATAAAATTGCTGAGAATACTTTTAAAAATTGTATATAAAAATACAAAATAAAAGAATAAAACTTTTTACGTAAAATTTTATATATAGGATATAAAATTAAAAAAACAAAAAAAAAAAAAAAATACATATTAAAAAATAATACATATTAAAAAATAATACATATTAAAAAATAATACATATTAAAAAATAATACATATTAAAAAATAATATATATTAAAAAATAATATGTATTAAAAAATAATATATATTAAAAAATAATATATATTAAAAAATAATATATATATTAAAAAATAATATATATATTAAAAAATAATATATATATTAAAAAATAATATATATATTAAAAAATAATATATATATTAAAAAATAATATATATTTAATAAACAAATAAAGAAAAAGTAATAAATACACCCAGTTTAATTTAAAATTCAAAAAAAATTATATATTTTTTTTTTATTCTTTATAATTGTTGTATTTTATTATTTTACGGTTTTTATTCTGAATAATAATAAAAAATAGCATTGTGAGAACTTGTTTTATTTGTTTATATAAAAGAATATATATAAAATTTTTTATAATATATCTTAATATTTTCTATATATATATATATATATATTATATAATAATATATTTTATTTTTTTCTATATATACATGTTATTCTAAATATTATATATAATATAAATAACTATATATAAATAAATAAAAAAAATACATTATATATATATATATATTATAAATTAGAAAAAAAAAAATTAGATAAACGTTGTTATTATATAAAATAACTTGTTATTTGTATATAATATTATCCTCCTATATATTTTTCTATATTTCATAAAATCAGTTTTTTTCCTTTTTTTTTCATTTCAGGATTCTTTTTTTTTTTTTTAATAATTATGGAAAAGTATATTATATATAAAAATATAATATTATTTTACTGGTTCGTTGTTTAAGAAAATATGAAATAATATATTGTTATAATTTTTTTCTTTCCACATATATTATATATATAAAATATATTTATATATATATATATATATAATTACATGGTAATTTTAGTAAAATATGTATGGAAAATGAAATAAATACAAATATATTAAATAGAATTAAATAAAACATTAATATTTTAAATCTTTTTTATTTCTTTATTTTTTTATTTTATTTTAATATTTTTGTTATCCTTTATTATTATGATAATAATATTTTATCTAGATTTTCATGAATTTAAAGCCTTTTTAAATAATTCACAAGTATATTTTTATTCTTTACACATTTAAATTGTGTTTTTTTGTTCTTATAATATAAAAGTGTGTAAATAATTCCTCTTGTTTTGTTTTATAAAAATTATGTATATTATTTTTTTAATACAAATGAAGAATATATAATAATGAATATTTTTTTAATATTTTTTTTCATGTAAAGTCATACTCTTATTTTCTAAAGGTTAAATATTTTTTCTTAAAGAATTATCATATGATAAATTAATAATATATATTTATTACATTATATATATTGATTAGCTTTTGGGATATGAAAAATGTTCTACGGTTATATTTCTACAAATTAATATGTATATAAAAAGGGCATAAATAAATAAATAAATAAATAAATATCTATATATATCTATATATATATATAATATATATGTATATTTATTTATTTATATGCCCAACTTTTTATTTAAATTTATACACATAATATATTCTTTAAAAAATTATCTAAGGATATTATGTATTTTTATAATATATACGTAAATTAAATAAAAACATCCTGAACATATGAACACGTTCATAATTTTAATAAACTAATTGTTTAGTTATAAAATAATGATTTATATGTATATAATGTTATGTTCTATTAATAATAAAATGAAGTTTTAATTTAAATATAAAGAATTATACGAAGGGGGGATATATATATAAATATATATGTATATAAATATATATGTATGTATATATATATATATATATATATATTTTTTTTTTTTTTTTTTTTTTTTTTTTTTTGGCTAGTTGAAGAAAGAATAATTATCAATACAATATATTATTATTATTGTAGTAAATTAATGTATATATATATATATATATATATATATATATATATATGTATAGAAGAAAGGATAATGTAATAGTAAATAATTTTTTAGAGAGAACTACACATTTTATTTAATATATTTTAATGTATAAAAATGAATAGCGTGATATATTTGTAAAGAGGAAATTTTCTGCCCTCATCCTTTTAAGAGATATAATTTAATGTTCGGAGAGGAATATACATATATAAAAATATAAAAATATATATATACATATATATATATATATATATATATATATTGAATATATATGTATGTACCCTTTAAAATCTGGGGAGAGAGGGAAAATGCGTTATTGGGGGTTATTGTATTTTTTGTTAGTTTTATTATTTTTAAATTTAAGTATAAGATCAAAAATATTAAAAAGGAATGATAATATAAAATATAATTCTAGCGTTATGTGCATAAAAAGGAAGAAGAAAACGATTGAGAATGGTACATTTTTATTAAATAAAAAAATTAGAAATTTGATGAAGTATGCAAATGTTTACAAAATATATAATCAAAAAAGAAGAAAATTAGAAAGTTTGCTTAATCCATTGAAGAGGTTTAAAAAAGAGTTCAGCTTTTTAAGTTCCCATGTGTGTAAGAATATATATCAAGTAAAAAAAAATAAGAAAAAAGGATACGATATTTTTTATAAAAAGACTATGTTAAATGTCGTAGAGATATGGAAAAAAGGGAAACGGAATCCTTATGGTAGGTGGTTACATTTATACAGCACGAATGTAGGTGTGTTATCAAATATAAAAAGGAAATATATATATTACTTAAGTAGAATAAAGAATTATATAGAAGAAGATAACATGTTAAATTTTTTTTATATATGTAAAAAAGTATTGTGGAAAAAGAGTATATTTTTCTTAACCATATTTGTTATGATTAATAGTGCTATTATTAGTATAATAATTCCTCGATATGATAATATAATATTCAGCGAATTAAATAACAGGAAATTTGATAGGTTTGGTTATTTATTATCTAATTGTATATTGATACGTGTTTTAAATATTTTCTTTTGTGGTTTAAGAAATTATATTTTTATGATAACAAGTTCTTATTGTTTGAAGAGTGTAAAGAGTATATTATTTAAAATATATTTAAATAAAGATTATGAATATTATGATACGGTGGATTATAATGTTATAATAAATAAATTAACATTAGAAGCACATAATTTTTCAGATATTATACCATATTATATAAATCCTCTTATACGGAATTTTTTTTCGATTATTTTAAATTTTTCTTATATCTTTTATTTAAATAAGAAATTGTCTTTGGTTATATTATACTGTTTTATGATTTCTTCATTATTATCTATTATATCATCAAAATTAAAGAAGGAAAGATTAAAAAAAATAAATAAGGAAAAAATCCATAATACGAAAATATCTTTAGAAGCTTTAAATAATATGAACATAATAAAATTGTATAGTACCGAAATGCATGAATGTAATAAATATTATAATTCCTTGAATGATATATTAAATTTAGAAAAAAAAAAAGAACAATTTAATTTAGTACATATGATTATAAATAAATTTTTTGTAATGATGACATATATCCTTATATTATTAAAGGGAAATACATTATTAAAAAATAAAGAAATAGATAAGAATATATTTACTTCTTTTTTTTTTTATATAAATAATATTTATTCATATATTGATATATTAGATTATTATATTGACATATGTGATATTGTATCTCAGTATAACGATTTAATAAAAATGATAAAGAATTATCATATAGGAGAAAAACTTGGAAATATGAATGAATGTGTATATGAGAACATGGATATAGATGAAAATGAAAAAAAAAAAAAAAATGATAAAGAAATAAATATGAAATATAATAAAAATGATATTATGTGTAATGTGAATGATAAATTACAAATGAATATTTTAACAACTGGAGAAATGATAGATGAAATTTCGAATGCACCAAGAAATCATAGAATAGATTCTAAATCTAATATACAATCTTGTAATAATGAAAAGAATAATTTACTACTTAATTATAATATAATAAATAATTATAACAATATATTACATTTTAATAGTGATATAAAAAAGAGAGATGATAATCTGATTCTTCATTTTGATAATGTTTATTTTAAATATGATTGTAATCCTCATAATTATGTGTTAAAAAATATAAATATGAAAATATATAAGAATACAAACAATGTTATAATAGGTAAAAGTGGAGGTGGCAAATCAACTATATTAAAATTAATATTAAACATGTATAAATGTTCAAGAGGGAAGATATATTTATACAATAAATTAATAAATAATTATACAAGTCATGATATATTTAATAAAATTACTTATGTGGAACAAGATTCTAAATTATTGAATGCAAGTATAAAAGATAATTTAACATATGGAATATTAAATAATGATTTTGATATGTTAGATTTAGTAAATATATCTAAATGTTCGACAAGTCATGAATTTATATGTAGATTAAGAAAAAGATATGAAACCCTTATATCTCATAAAACTGAATTATTATCATCTTCTCAAAAACAAAAAATATGTATAACAAGGGCGTTAACAAGGCATCCCAAGGTAAAAAATTAAAATATGATATATATATATATATATATATATGTATGTATGTATGTATGTATAATATTGGGTTTATTATTTTTTTTTTTTTTCCTATTTATGCAGATCCTTTTATTGGATGAATCGACGTCAGCTATCGATAAGGAGAATGAAAGGACGATTTTCGAGAATATCAGAAAAAATCCAATTTTTAAGGATTTATCAATTATAAGAATCACACACAAGAAGGCGAACTTGGATATTGCAGATAATGTGTTCCTCTTAAAGGGTACTTAGAAAAATAAATTTTTTCATTCGACTATGACATATATATATATATAATATGTATATGTTTTTTTATTTTTTATTTTTTATTTTTTATTTTATATTTTTTATTTTTTATTTTATATTTTATATTTTTTATTTTTTATTTCATTTTATTTTTAGATGGTTATTTAATGAGACAAAAAAAATTCAGGATATCAAATAAGTAGGATATATAAGAACAAATATGGCTTAAAAAAAAAATAATAAATTAAAATATATAAAGTGTATATATATATATATATATATATATACAATACATTTATGTTTATATATATTTTATTTTATCTAATAATATCTGATTTTAATTTTTTAATTTTTTAATTTTGTTTTATTTTTTTTGTTAATTGTACACTATATTTTTACATAACCTAAAAATTAAAAAAATAAAAATATAGAAAAAAAAATATATATATATATATATCAAATGTTTATAAATATATACAAATAGTTAAAGAAAAATATTATATCATATTATTTTATATTATATTATATTTATATTATTTTACATCATTACATATGTATTGTATATCATTCTAATTACTTTAACATATCGGATAAATCCTCTTCATTTTCTAAATCATAAGAAAGATGCGAAGAGAACATATTTAAAAATACGACATCGTTATGATTAAATGATAGTTTGTCCTCGGAGTTTATAACTGCAATAACCGCTTCAACATTTCCCTATATTTTAAGAAACATGAAATGATATATAAATAAATATATATATATATATATATATATATATATATTAATGCTGTTTATAATTTTCTATTACGTCGATGGAAAAAACGGGAACCGCCAAAATTTGTTGAATATCAATTTTGTTTTTGTCGATAATAATATCCGTATCATTGATAAATTGTTCTACATATGTATTATGATATGTATTAATGTTGTTATGATAGCAGCTGTTGATACCATCTGGGATGTCATCATTATGCTTATATTTAAAAGAATTCCTTACGTTATTGTTGAGATTTTGGTTGTTCTTTTGATAGTTGATTGTTTTTTTATTTTGATAGACATGTGATATAAGTCCTACATTTAATGATGTACGAAATAAATTATGATTGTATATTGAAAAGAAGTTCATTTTATTATGATCTGGTATAAATAAGAATGCATATTTTGAATGAATGTATGCTGGTAAGTGTTTTGATATGTATGTTGCAATTTTGATATAATTATCATTAGATTTATAATAAAAATTTTTTTTTTTTTTTTTTTTTTTTTCTTGATTTTTTCTTTCTTCTAATTTATTATTATCTATAAATAATAAAGGTATCATGCCTAGTAAACATCCTATAGCTATACCTATAGCACTACCTGTGTAATAATATCTTCTTGTTCTATTCATTTTAAGTTGTTTATTTGTTAAATTAATTTTAGGAAATCCTATATATACAATAATTTTTTCAATATATCCTCCTATGAATATTCCTAATACATCACTGGTTAAATTTCCTAAACCTGCTGCTGCCATGGTACTAAATCCTAGGTAGGTGCAAAAAGAAGAATCGAAAAGATCACCAGAAATTATCATAAAGGAATTATCAACGAATCCAAAACAAATAAATGGTATGCATCCTGATAAAGCTACTAATAATAGATCGTTTATTTTAATATTCATTTCATTTTTATCATGTATCTTTTCTTCAATCATTTTTTCTGATGGTTTATTATAATTATGATGATCATATTTGTTATTATTATTATTATTATTATTATTATTATTATTATTATTATTATTATTATATGAATTATTGTATTGGTTATATTGAGGATTTATATTTTGTTTTCTTTCTATTTTATATAGATCTATTTCTTGTATTTTGCTTTGCTCTTTTTTTATATAATTTCTATCATTTAATGATAATAATAAATCTCTTGTATAATTAAGATTACACAAATTATAAAGAACATATATATGATGATGATATTTTATTTTATTATGTTTAATAATACTTTTAATAATATATTTTTTCGTTTGTAGAATATTAGAATATTTTTGTAAGAATAATATTTTTGTCATTTGTCTTATGTTTTTCTTGAAATAATTTAAATGATATTTTTTTTTTTTTTTTTTTTTTTTTGAATATATATATTTTATATCATTATTAAATAATCTCTTATTAATAATATATATTTTGTTTGTATTATTTATTCGTTTTATATTCCTCATTGATATGTTATTATCCATTATATTAATTTTGTTTATCTTTTTTTCCTTCTTGTCTATTTCCTTGTATCCTTGAAGTATTTTTTTTTTCCCCTTAGTATCTACAGATTGAATGTTATTCACATGTGTTATTTTTTTTTTATAAATTATTGGTGGCATAATTTTATAAAATGGATGATAATTTTTGTGAATATTTTTATGATATAAACAAGAATTTATTTTCATATAATTATGTACAAAGTATTTGTTCCAAGTACAGAAAATATATTTTCTTTTTTTTTGTTTATAAAAAATAGTTCGACTAGGAAATTTTGAGAAATGTTTAACATACATTTTGTGATTTAAAAAAAAAAAGGAAAAAAAGGAAAATAAATATAAAGAGATTAATAATATTTGTATATAAAATGTATGTATTTTATGAAGATAGAAGAAGTTAAAATAATTTTATAAAAAAGTAAAATATGTAAAATATGTATATTATATATATATATATATATATAATATAATATAATATAATATTAGAAAAAAAAAAAAAAAAAATTCTTCAAAATTTATATAAATGAATTGTTCTTTTATTTTTATTATTTATATTATAACATCTTTTATATGTAATGTATCAAATACTAGAAATTAAACAATAATATTAAAGATAAACAAAGAAATAAATATGTACTTAATTATATAATTGGAAAGTTATAAGCACATATATAAATATATAATATATATATATATATATATATATATCTTCTTTGAACAAGATATTATTTATCAGATTATTCTTGTGTATTTAAGAAAATATAAAATTTACAAAAAAATAAAATATAACATAATAAAATATATTTATGTATATGTATTTTCTTTAATTAATGTTTTGATAAAATATTAATATATATATATATATATAATTATATATATATATTTTTATATTTTATTTATATTAATAAATGTATCTTGTTGTATTTCTGAATTATATAAAAGATTTTTCATTTTACTTTTATTATTTATTATTTCCTTTTTTGTCTTTCATAATAGACCTCAGGAAATATATGCAGTGAAAATACAATGTAAAAGCGTATTTTCTCCCTTAGAAACTTTAAAGATATAGCACAAGATATGAAACACACACATATATATATATATTTATATATATATATCAATTATTTTATTCATTTTCTTTTATATATATTTTTTTTTTAAATTAAAAAAGTAGAAGAATACATTATGCTTGTAAAGGATTCTAGACATAATGAGAAATCTAATGAAAAAAGAATAAAGAAATTATGTACATATGGAAATTTTAAAAATTATTATTATGAAAGATATATAAAAAGAAAAAAACAAAATGTAATATATGTAAGGAATAATGAAGAGGATGATATTGAAGAGGTACCTTTATGTAATAATTTTTTGTATAATAAAATATGTGATAAAGAAAAAATGAGTGATAAAGAACAAAAAAGTAACAATGATAAAAAATGTGATGATAACTATGATTTTCAGAATATACATTATATATTTGATTATAGATTAAATCATATTAATAAATTTCATAAGGATATTTTTAAAGAAAAAGTAATCTTAGATATTGGATGTAATTGTGGCATTGTTTGTTTTTTGCTAAGTTTGATTTTTGAATGTAATGTAGTTAATGCTATAGATATAGATAATAATATAATAAATAAAAATATAAAATTATTAAGGTTATTCATTGATTTTATATTTATATATAATAGTCAGAGACATATGTTAGATTTATTTTTGAGTAATAAGGATATATCAAAAATGGAAATTAACATGTTTAAAAATATTTATTCTTTATATGAAAAATTAAAAGGTTCTAAAAATTATGATAATAAAATGAATAATATATATAATAAAAATATATTAACTGATATAAATGATCTTAACACTTGTGATATTAATAATTTTAGATATTTTCCACTTAATATATATTTTTTATGTAGCGATATTTTTAATAATAAATTTAAAAATCTTAATAACACATACGATATTATACTTGCACTATCTGTTATTAAATGGATACATTTAAATAATGGTGATGAACAATTAATTTTATTTTTTGATCGTGTTTATTTTATGTTAAAGAAAAATGGATATTTCATATTAGAATATAGTAAAGAGAAGAAATATAAATTAAGAAAAATTCAAAAGAAATATTATAAAAAAAGCATATCTTTAAATTATACACACTTTGATGATATAGCACAAGGAAAGTACAACAATAAATCTAGAATGCTCCCTGTAAACAGGTTTTTCTTTTTTACTAAAAAGGGTAACGAAGGAAGTAAGAAGAAAAATAAATTAGGAATGTTCAACAGGGAAATATGTATATATCAGAAGGTATAATTTAGGTACATACATGCATACACATATATATATATATATATATATATATATATATATATATATATATGTATACATAGACACCATTTTGTTTGTATAAATGTTAAATGCTAGGGGTATAAAATTGTAATTTTTTAACAAGAGTTGGTAATAGTTAATTGTTTCAAAATTACACACACAAAAAAAATAAATAATAAAATATAAAAATAGTATATCATATATATATATATATATATAATATTTATGATGAGAATATAAATATAAGCTTGTCCATGTTTATTAAAGCCATTTCTAAATAATCCACTGCATACTCCTTTGACGTTAAAGTAATTTTTTTTTTTTTATTATGATCCTGGGATTCATTAATACAAATATTAGATTTGTTGTGTAACGTATTGATTTCATTATTTTCTATAAACTTTCTAATATAAATATTTTTTGCTATAGTAAATAAATTTTCTTTAACTTTATTACTAGTAAAATGAAAATCTGTAGAGAATGATAATGAATGCTTTATATAAGTTTTATTATTATTTGTGTTATTATATTCATGTGCTTTAATATATCCATGATATAATAAATGATATAATTTTTTTCTGACATCATTTAAAGGTATTAAAACGTGTTCACTTATATTTTCATCATTCATTTTTTCTTCTGAATTTGTTAGTAGATATTTCCATATTCTTAAAGCTTCAAGACCTGTCATATTTTCTAGAACATTTGATATAATTTTTTTTTTATAAATATTTTTTATATTAACAAAATCTGCAGCATATGTTATAAGCTGATTACATTTAATTTGTATTAATTGATCAGGTAATTTTATTAAAGCATTTAAATTTTGTAATACAACATGTTTATCAACAAATATATTTTTATTTCTTTTTAATTTACTTATAACACATTTCTCTATATATTCATATGATAAAAATAAGCATGTATCTTTATAATTATATTCTTCTTGAGAATAATAAAATTTTACATTATTTAATAAAACAAACAATATACATTTTGATACTTCATTCAAGTTAAAAAAATGACTGATAAAATTAAAACACTCTTGTTTAAGATAAATAATTGATAGTGTATCGTTATCAACTTGAAAATAGGTATACTTATTATCTATAAGTTTTAATAAATTATCATTATGATTATTTTTATATATTCCATTTATATTATATTCCTTATATGTTTTTATTGGTTTATTCGTTTTTATATTAATATGGTCATTATGTAATTTCCCTATAACTTCTCTTCTTTTCTGTTGCCCATCAATATTATTGGGAATATAATTTTCTTGTTCTGTTATTATGATATCATCATCGACCTTTCTTCTTTTCAAATTATTTTTTAAAATATCTCTATTAGCACAAATTTCATCTTTTGCGGTATGCTTTTTTTTTTTGTTATTTATTATATTTTTATTATATTTCTTTTTCATCGTATGTGGATAATCATTTAAGTATATATCATTGTAAGGAGTATAATTTATTGGCTTCTCATGGTTTGTTACATTATAATTATAATAATTATTATTATTATTGTTCATATTATTATTACTGTTCATATTATTATTACTGTTCATATTATTATTATTGTTCATATTATTATTACTGTTCATATTATTATTATTGTTCATATTATTATTACTGTTCATATTATTATTATTGTTCATATTATTATTACTGTTCATATTATTATTACTGTTCATATTATTATTACTGTTCATAATATTATTACTGTTCATAATATTATTACTGTTCATATTATTATTATTGCTCATATTATTATTATTATTATCATTAATATTATTATTAACATTATTATTGTTGTTGGTATTCGTTTGGTTATATAATAACAATGATGTTTCTTCTATTTGAGAATTTTGCTCAACATAAATATCATTAGAACTATCAATTGTATTATTTGTATACATTTTTTTGTATTTATCATTTTTGCATAATTCATTCTTGATCACATCGTTTTGTTGGCGTTTGTCATTTTCACAGTCATGCTCATTAAAATATTTACATTTCTTTATGAATCTTTTTTTTAATAATTGTAAAAATAAGAATCTCAAATAATTTTTATTTACCTCAGGAACATCTTTTTTACAAACTTCAGCATAGTCATCATTGTTTAAATTTTCTATACATTTATTCATAGTCATTCTACCATTTTTTATAATTCTTATGAGAATAATTTTTTTAATAAAGTTCAGAGTTTCATTTTTTTCGACAAGACCCCTGGAATTAAGAAAAAAGGTATCATCTTCGACTTGATTCCTATTATGTAAATAATTATCATTGTTATTATATGCACAATTTTTCTTATCTATATTATTATTATTTACTATGTTTCCATTATTGTAATCATATGAATTTGTTAAATTTTCAAATTCATCTATCATTTCAGTATTAAAAAAATTGTAGGTATTCATATCTACTTGTAAATCAGAAGAAATGGTAGAAAAATTATTTGAAGATGTTATACTTTTCTTGTCTTTTATTATACAAGTAGGATGTATATAATAAAGTATGGAAGGATATCTTACAAGGACATATATATTTTTTATGATAACGAAATATTCTACTCTTCTAATTTTACAAATGCATGAATCGCATTTACATCTTTTCATATACTCATAATTTTTACTATTACACAAAAAATTGAATGATTGCATTTCTTCGTTTTGCATATCTGGAATGGTTTTGATTTCTTCATTATGTTTGTAGTGTGAACTTATATTTTTTTTTTTTATACCAACTTTAAAAAGGTACTTGATTTTATTATGACTGTGTTGATGTATTTTATTATTACTATGTTGATGTATTTTATTATTACCATGTTGATATAATTCATTATTACTATGTTGATGTATTTTATTATTACCATGTTGATATAATTCATTATTACTATGTTGATGTATTTTATTATTACCATGTTGATATAATTCATTATTACTATGTTGATGTATTTTATTATTACCATGTTGATATAATTCATTATGGCTATCTTCATACATTTTATTATTATCATCTATATTTACAACGCCTCTAGTTTCCTCTGGAGACAAATGATTACATTCAATTGATTTGCTATAAAATATATTTACATCCACAATATTGTGAATAAGTAAACATAATAAAACATTTCTCACAACATTAAACTCGTAAGATGATAAATTTATGAGCTCGTATATGCTAAGCTTATTACCATAAAGGAGAATTATCTCAACAATATCACTACAACAAGATCCAAATATATCACTAATGATATATTTTAGGTAATCTAATTCGTTCTTTATCATTATATAAAAAAAAATAAAAAGTAAAATATAACAAATGATATAATGTATATATAAATAAATAAATATATATATATATATATATATATATATATATATATTTTATTATTTCTTTTTTTTTTATCGACTATAAAAAAAATTAAAAAAAAAAAAGAAAAACAAAAGTAATCATTATAGGGAAATATAAATATATACATAAATATGACCTTCAAAAGGTCACAACAATAAATTCATCATTTCTTTTAAATTGTTAAAAAAAAAAAATTTTAAATAATACTTTTTTTTAAAAAGATGTAGAGATCATTATATATTTATAAATCGCAAAATAACATTACAAAAAATTCCTTTAATAAAAAAAAAAAAAAAAAAAATTATATATAATAAAAATATAATATTATATATATGTATATATTGAATAATATTATATAACATGTATAATAATATATATATATTTATATGTATACGTTTAAGGTATGGATATTTATGCGCACCATCAAGAAAAAAATATTACTATAAGAAATATATTTATAATTTTACAAAATATATAAAAAAATAACAACCTTTCCTTTTTTTTTTTTTTTTTTGAAGAAAAATATATTATTATTATATTTTTATATATATAGTATTAAGGGACAAAATAAAAAAAAAAAAAAAAAAAAAGATTCAATTATTGATTTCGTTATTTTTTATATTATTATAAATATTTATATTTTATTTGTCTATATTATAATAATTGATAGAATAAAATAAAAAAAAAAATAAAAAAATATAATACATATATATATATATATATGTATATATATCCATGTGTATATTCTTTTTATTTGTGTGTTTATATGGGGCATAGTATAAAAGAATGAATCCTTTACTTGAATATAGTATGAATATAGTTGAAAAATTAAAAAATAGAATAGCATATATTTAAATGTATCAATTTCTATTTTTTTTTTTTTTTTTTTTTTTTTTTTTTTTTTTTGTTAATACTTTAATTATTTATATTTTTTATTGTAGAAAGAATTAAACAAGCACTTTCAATTTCTAGCAGTAAAAATGCCTTTCAACACAAAAAAGATGTAATCATCAACGAGGATAAGAATTACATTGTTAGAGACAAGAAAATAATTGAAAATAAATATAATAAGCCTTTGAAACATGAGAATAATAAATCTAAAAGGGATAATATAGAATATATTAAATATAACAATAATGAGTTTGTTATAAATAAAGATCATACAAGAAAAAATGATGAGGAAGAAGAATATACTCTTTTGATTCCGGAGGATGATACAACTAACGTATTAAAAAAAAAAAAAAATAATATATGGATCATGGACATATATATATATATATATATATATATGTATATACATCATATGTTATATTTTTGATATTTTTATTATATGTATTTAGAAAAATAAAATTAATCTAACTAAATATGAATATTGTTATATTTGTGATATGGCCAAGCCTTGTGAATGTCCAGATAATTATTGTCCATACGAAGTAATAAACAAATAAATAAATAAATAAATAAATATATATATATATATATATATATATATATATACATATATACATATATTTATTTATTTATTTTTTTGTTTGTTTATATATTCATTTTGTTTAATGGTTAGGATAATAACAACTGGAAATGCAGAACCGTCAAGTCAAATATTCACTCCAACTTAAGAGAAATATCAGTAATACTGAATTGTTAAAAATAAGAAATAATTACAACTAATTAATATTATAAATATATACTTGTATATATATTTATGTTGTATTTTCTAGAATATTATAGAAAATATTCAAAATAATAAAAAGAAAAACGAGAATCCCACAATAACTATCACGTTATAAAAATAAATATTAAATGATAATATATCATTCTTTTATGTACCTTGTGTAATTCTAACATATATATAAACATGGTTTATACAAAAAAGAAATTTATATATTAAATATTTTTTTGATTCCTCAGGAAAAAAAATCCAATAAAAAATAATCAGACTATTATGAAATATAAAGGTATAATATGATATACACAAATAAATAAATAAATATATATATATATATATATATATTTATTTATTATTTCTTGTGATATTCCATAGATAATAAAAAGGAAATTAATAAAACTATGAGTGCATATGAAAAGTATTAAATATGAAAATAAAAAGAATAAATAAAAGCATATTTTTAATATTATAATATAATTAAATGTGTGTATGGTAGTATGATCAAATTGGTTCTTTTTTTTTTTTTTCATTTTTTTTTTTTTATGAACGGTTAGATTTTATCTCGAAAAGATGAAAGTCGTAAAACATAAATTGAATAAAGTAAAAAATAAGAGTGACGAAAATTGGGATATGGATAAAGAGTTAAGTAAGTATTATGCATATATATATATATATATATATATATGTATATATGTATGTATGTAAATATATAAATATATAAATATTATGATAGTGCTTATATATTATTATTATTACTATCATTTGTGTTAGATAAATATTTAATTGAAGTAGCAAATGTGGTAAGTTTAATTAAGTATAAAAATAAAAAAAATCAATATATACATATATATATATATATATATATATATATATATATACATTTGTTTATGTTAATATTATTATGGTAGAAATATGGGGAAATATGTCACATGTTTCAAAAAAGACTAGATGCACTAAGAGACATAGAAAAGTAAACAAAAAATAATTTAATAAATAAATAAAATGAAAATTATATTCATTATATGAAAGAATGGAATATACTAAGTTGTATATATATATGTATATATGTAATACTTTATCTTTTTATTCATTATTATTTTATTTTATTATTTATTTATTTATTTTTTTAATTTTGTTTTCATTCTAACACATTATAGGAAGCATTTAAATTTATTAGTCAACTTGTTTGATGAGCATAAAGAAATGGAGGACGTAATTTTACACATGATTAATGAAAAATAATTTCATCACATAAAAAAATGTAGAGTCTTTTTTTAAAAAAAAAAAAAAAAAAAAAAAAAACATATATAAATATATAAATATATATATATATATATATATATATATATATATATATATTATTAACATTTTTTATATTTTTTATATTTTCAATTAATTATTAACAAGCCATTTAAATAGTTCTTAAAAATTTTGAAATGAACAAAAAAAAAAAAAAAAAGAAAAGAAAAAATAAAATAAAATAAAAATAATAATAATAATAATAATAATAAACTAATATAATATAATATAATATAATATAATATAATATAAATATATATATAATATATATATATTTTTTTTATTTTATTTTATTTCTGCCTTATTTTGTGTTAACAATTAAATAAAAAAATAACATAACTATAAATAAATTAATTTTCAGTGGGACCACAATTTTAATACTTTATCTTTTCCACCTGATGCAACAAATTTACCATCATTTGACCAGTCGACTGCATAAACTGCATCAGCATGTCCTGGTAAATCTACAAGTAAAGTTTTGATTTTTTTATTATTTTGATTTTTTTGTTTATGATTTTTTATATCATTTGTGTGATTATATGTTTCATTATTTATATGTTCATTTTGTTGTTTCTTTTCTATATCTGTTTGTGTTATTTCATTTTGTTGAAATAGATGGTTTACTTTCCACAATTTCAAAGTACTATCTTGACTACACGATACAAAAAAGTTGTTATCTATGGACCATGCAACTTTATATACAGGTCCTACATGTCCACGATAAACAGCTAAGAATTTGCCATCAGTAGCAGACCATATACGTATACTTTTATCAAAAGAAGATGACACAATCATTTTTCCATTCGGAGAAAATTGTGTATGAATTACAGGTTTTTGATGACCTAATAATCTCATATTTTTATATTCTTTATTTGGTAGGGATTCAATTAAAAACAATGTACCATCATCTGAACCACTTACAATTTTTTCATAGTGTTGATGTTTAAAAAAGTTTTTCATAATATTTTTTGATTTATCTATATAATTGACTATATTGATTTTATTAATTATAACATCAAGGTTATATATACCATTTTTTAATAATCTTTCTGAATTTAAAGTAAGACAATTAACCCAATGTTTATGTCCTTTAAAATTATATATTAAAGTTCCATCATTTATATTCCATATTTTAATAGTTGTATCTCTTGAACTACTATATAGAGTACTATTTTCTGTATCTTTTCCTGACCATAAGATACAAGTAATTGTATCAGAATGACCACTTAATATTTGATCAACACTATTACTTAAGATATTATTAATACGAATACTTCCATCCTTTCCTGCACTTGCAAGTCTGCTCCTTACAAAATAAGAACTATTTGTTAAAGTATCATTATTTTTTTTCTTATTTTGTGTATTATTTGCTTTGTCTATCTCATTGGTTTTATTATTATTTGTTGTTTCTCCTTTAGTAGGTATAATTTTTTCATTATGATATCCATTTGGATAATTTACATTGGAACTAACAATATCATTTTCACCATTTATTTTAATTTTCTTATTTGTGTTATCTGATTGAGTTTTTTCATCATTCAAATTGATTTTTCTCTTATATATATGATCTAAATTATTCTGTATATCTTCTTCTTTTAACAAATGTAAAGGTTCAAAACACAAAGTCGTGACTTCTTTTTTATGTCCTGTTAATATATTTAAAAGTTTTCCTGTATGTGTTTCATAAATACATACATTGCTATCCATTCCAGCAGTTGCTAAGAATTTATTATCTGGTGAAAAGAGGACAACTAAAACCCATGATTTATGATCCTTTAAAGTTGCTATAGGTGTTTGTGTATATATATCCCATAAACGAACAGTATTATCACCTGAACCAGTAGCAAGATGAGAACTATTGGGACTAAATGCTAAACACAATATTGAATTTGTATGTCCTGGTAATGTCGATGTACATGTACATATTTTTTTTACTTTAAATATATTTAAAGGGAAATATTTTATTGATAATATATCTTCACTACTTATATTATTATCTTTGATTGCTTCATATAAACTATTTTTTATTGGTAATTTATCATTTATCATAAACGAATAATAATTTATATCTTCTGAATCCTCCTCTTCAGGTAAATTCTCATTCTTCCTTTTTAAATTATTTATTAATTCATCTAAGTTATCTTTTGTAATACTTAAAGGAACATTTATAACAGGCCCTGTTGTAACATTTTCATGATTAACAAATTGGATTAATATTTCTTTATCTACTTTATTACTGTTACTATTTTCCTCACTTTCTTCCATGTTTTATATTATTTTTTTTTTTTTTTTTTTAACTTAAAATAAACGACGAAAATATTTATAAAAATATAAAAACATAAAAACATAAAAATATAGAAACATAAAAATATAAAAACATAAAAATATAAAAACATAAAAATATAAAAATATAAAAACATAAAACGTAGATTACTTAGGCGGTTTTATTTAATATATCAAATATATATAAATATAAATATATATATATATATATATATATATATATATATATATATAAAAGATATTTATGAGTTTATAAATTTTTTTCATTTTTTTGTTATATTTCAATATTTGTGCTTATTCTATAAAAACATTGGTTTCTTAAATAAAAAAAAAAAAAAAAAAAAATATAGTAATAATGATGAGAAATATATAGGTTAATATATAAATATAGGGAATAAATAAATGAATAAATAAATAAATATATAAATAAATAAATATATAAATGAATAAATAAATAAATGAATAAATATAAATAAATGAATAAATAAATGAATAAATAAATGAATAAATAAATGAATAAATAAATGAATATATAAATTTATTATATATATAAATATATGAATATATAAATTTATTATATATATATAACAATAATATAATTACTTATAAATTTTCCATAATAAAAATATTTATTGTTTTGTTTCCCTTTATTATTGTATACTATTCAAATTATATATACTGAGCAAAAAAAAAAAAAAAAAAAAAAAAAAAAAAACACCATCATAAAAAATATATATAATAATTTTTTTTTTTTTTTCCCTAGATATATTTATATATATATATATAATATATATATTTATGTATACGTATTAATTTAAAACTAAAACTGTTATTTTTATATATTTTATTTCTATACATTTTTAGCAATATAAGGAAATAGAAAAGATATTTTAAAAAAGTATAAAAATAACATAATAATATGACAGTCTACAATTTTAAAATACCATTCTTCCAAAAGAAAACAATATTACAACATTTATAATTTTTTAATGTTATTATATAAGTTACAACAAAATATAATTAAATTAGAAAAAGCAGATAATGTTTTACATATACACCTTTTATATGTTATATGTATATGTTACAAATTTGTTTTCTTCTATTTTCTTTTTTTTTTTTTTTTTTTTTTTTTTTCCATTTTTAAAAAAAAAAAAAAAAATAATAATAATATAATGTATAAATAAATATTTCATTTTTATTAGTATATAAGATAATGCAAATATAATTTTTTAAATATTTTATATTCAAAAAAAAAAAAAAAAAAAAATATCAAATTAAATATAATTCCAGGGAAATATAAATATGTGTATTTTTATGATTCAGTTTTTATAAGGACTGGAAAGAAGAAATTAATAAGTAAATAAATAAATATATATATATATATATATATGTATATATGCATATGTTTACGTATATACCTTATGTTTTTTTTTACTTTTTATTAATTATAACCGTTTGGGATATTGTCTAGGTTATCCTCAGTTATGTTAATCGAAACTTCGTTCAAATTATTGTTTATAATCTATAAAATTGTATAAATATTAAAATATATAGTTTAACAATATATAAGATATAAAAATATACACACACATATATATATATATATATATATATATATGTATATATTTATTTATTTGTTTGTTCAATTGTCGTATTATTGCTTTTACATTATTTTGTTCCTCTTCCAATGTTTTGTTGTCGTTTTCATTTCTTAGTTCACCCTTATTGAGACAAAGAATTTGTTTGGTTAAATATAACCACTGTAAAATAAAATAAAATAAAATAAAGCAAAGAAAATATATATATTGTTATTTATTATATGATTATGGAGGTAATAAGATTATAGCCATCATAAGGCCATACACATATATACATATATACATATATATATATATATATATGTATATGCTTTATTTAAATTTCCTTTTTTTTTTTTTGTACCCAATTATTTATAGATTCCTCCGTATCGCAACTACATTTGCAGAAAAAAAAAAAAATATTTCAAATTCAAATTAAAAGTGTATAATCTTCAATTTACAAATATATGTTTTTGAATTTTTACCAAAGTATAACTGAATCATCATTAACTGTTCAAAGGAAAAATATAAATATATAAATATATATATATAATATGAATTTTATTATTACTAGCTCTTTTTGCTTTTTTTTTTTTTTTTTTTTTTAACATACCAATGTTTAATGTCAAACATTCCACATCTGTTGATAAAATTACAATGGGAGTTATGATATCATATAAAGAAATTTTTTCAAAGAATTTCGATCCCCTATATATATATATATATATATATATGTATGTATGTATAATTGTATAATATATTTGTGATTACTATACTATGAGAAAAAAGCATATATTTTAAAATATATATTTATATTTATAACTTTTTACTTAAATAATTCTAAGGCATTATTTTTTAATATAGCTGATACGGTGACATATTCATTATTGTCCTAAATATAATTGAATTATGTAAAAATATATTATCTTGTCATACCATAAAATAATCACATATATATATGTATATATTGTATATTTTATTTTTTATGAAGACTTTTTTTTTATGATATTTCAAAATCCCTCTTTGAGTGTTGTTACAATATTTCTGCTCCTTGTGTGTTAAGCAGAGGGAGAAAGTCAAGAGTAAAAAAATGGAGAAACAAAAATTTAAATACTTCATTTTTAAGAACATATAAAAAATAAAATAAGAAATATTATACATATATATATATATATATATATGTAATATTTCTTACCTTTGGATGTTCTAATATTTTTTATTATATGAATATATAAAAGAATTTTACAAAATATACTTATGTATTACTTTATTTTCTTTTGCTTTTTTTTTTTTTTTTTTGTTTAAAAGTATAATCTCTTTAAATATCCTATATTTGACCATATAGAAATGTACAAAGGGTTCAAATTTTTTTTCTACATAGTAAGAAAATTTCTGCATAAATTTGAATTGTGTATATACAGGATTATTTACTTTTTAATCATTTTTTTTTTTTTTTTTTTTAAATATATTGTTTCTTTATAAAAAGAATAAAGTTATAATTATTTATTATTTTTTTTTTTTTTTGCGGATAATATTATAATATGATGTTTTAAAAAATATCATCAAAAAAAAGGAAAAAAAAAAAAAAGCGAAAGACTAAAAAAAAGAATAATAAAAGGATGAAATAATGTGTGAATTAAAAAAATTAAAACGGTCTAAAAATATAAACTATTAAAAGAATTTCATGACAAGCCAAATATTATTATAAACGCTATTAATAAGATAATAAGGACAAGGTTGCATATTAACTGAACCGTTGTACAAACAAAGCACTGCCTGATATTGCTATAAAAGATGGAAATAATATATATATATATATATATATATATATTAATTTTTACTTTTTTATATTTTATATATATATTTTTTTTTTATTTTTTTTTTCTTTATTTTTGTTTTTACTTGTTTAGGAAAAAACGTCTTATTCTTTGAGAAAAAGTATATCCAGTATCACCATCTAACAAATTTTGTGTCATGTTATTATCAATATAAGAATTTGCCGAAGGGTAAATTAATCTTTGTGTATAATTATCTCTAATATCTGAATCATTGTAAGTCCTCTCATGTATGTTTTGAAAATTATTAATTTCATAATAACACTGTTTAGAGTATTCTCTATCTTTATCTATTTGTAGTTGTCTATAAATTTCTTCATTTTTTTTTTTTTCATTTAATAATTCTTCCGTTTTTTGTTTTTCTATTAATTCATTTTCTTTTATTATTCTTTCCACATAATTTTTTTTATGCATCTTTCTATACTCTGATAGAGTATCACCATTCATAATATTATCACTCATTTTTGTATGGTAAAGGAAAGTTAAAACAATCGGTTGGGAGAAAAAAAAAATAATTACAAAAATATGAATGTGTTATTTATATACAAATGTGTTGTATATGTATTGGAGTGTGTACATATATATATATATATATATATATATATATGTATATAAATTTTTTTGGAAAAAATAATGAATTTGCTTTATCAATTGATTTTATTATATAAATATTAAAAATTATATATAGGTAATATTTTGTACATATTTTTAGGGTACTTTATAAAGAACTAATGTTTTTTATTTTTGTCGTATTAACATGTTTATTTGTAAATCAAAAAGAAATAATTAATATTATATATATATATTAAAAGTAAATTGGATATGTTAATATATTTATTATTTATTCTATATATATATATATATACATATTATGTAAGTATAATTTAGAAATTACAAGTTAAGAATTATTTTCAGAAGGTTTATAATTAAAAAGAAAAGTTTATAAGAAATTAATAAAAAAAAAAAGAAAGAAAAAACAAACGAACGAAAGAACAAACAAACAAAAAAATATTATACAAATAAATGTGGTGGTTATATATAACAATTTTTATAGAAAAAAAAAAAATTATAAGTATATAATAAAAATGTAGAATTATAGTATATATATATATATTATTTATCTAATTTTTTAAAATAATGTTAGTTCCCTTTTTTCTTATTTTAAGAATAAAAAAAAAGAAAAACATAATTATATTTTTATAAATACCGAATTCAAAATATGATGAATATGTAATATTTTATTTATTTTTTTTTTTTAATATTTATGCTTTTTTTTACGAATTATATGTAAATAAAATAATTTCTATATGAATTTTCTACTTGGTGTTAATTGATGATTCACACATAAATAAATAAATAAATAAATAAATATATATATATATATATATTTTAACATTAATAAAAATTAAAAAAAAAAAAGAAAAAAAAATTAAAAATATAGAAATTAATTTATTAAAAAGTGTATATAATGGAAGTAGAAATTAAATATTATTTAATAAAACATGAAAGAAAAAATAATATATATATATATATATATATATTATAGAAGGTACAACAAATTAGTTAACACATCAAGGTTGAGAGTAAAATAAAATATATATATGTATATGTAACAACGTTATAAAAATATGAATATATATTTTTGTAGAACAAAACACGGTAAAGGTTTATTTTTATATGAAGTTGGAAGTTTTTTTTTTTTTAAGTAACCGATATAATGCAAAACACAAAAAAGATATATATATATATATATATATATTATATGTACACAAGGAAATATGCATAGAGTATTTGTTTCTTGTATATATTATTATATGTAATTCATTTGCTATAAATTATAAATATTGAACAATATATGTGTATTTTTTTTTTTTTTTTTGGAATTATATTCATATGATCCTTATATTTTTCGCAGCCTATCTCCCCTAAAAAGATAAATAAATAAGCACACATATATATATATATATATATATATATATATATATATATATATTTTTTTTTTTGTGGTATTCACCTAATATATTCATTCGTATGTTCCGTTATTACATTTGTTGAATTTTTTTTTCTTTTTGTACTTTCTTTTTCTTTCTCTTTTTCTTTCTCTTTCTCTTTCTCTTTCTCTTTTTCTTTTTCCTTTTCTTTCTCCTTTTCTTTCTCCTTTTCTTTCTCCTTTTGCTTCTCGTTTTTTGATTTTCTTTTTTCGTTTACGATTAAATTTTCGTTTTCTTGTAAATTAAAGTGGTCATTTGTTAAATCAATATACGATTCCACATGTCTATTTGTAGACTTAGTTATATTTATCATTTGATCTTCTTCATTTGTAAAATCATTATATGTAGCATCATGTTGTTGATTGATTTGTTTTTTTCTTCTTCCTTTATTATATTTATCATCAATTTGTTTATCTTGTGCTTTATTATATTTATCATCAATTTGTTTATCTTCTCCTTTATTATCTTCTGTTTTTTTTTTTTGAGGTGTTTTTTTTCTTATTGCCTTTTGATTAACAGAATATATGTTTTGTTTGTTTTTGTTATATATATGAATATATAATAAAAATATTATAGACAATATTATTATAATATGTATGATTATAAAATAAAAAAAATCATTTGGATTTTGTCTTATAATATACCATTTGTCAATCCACTTATTAAAAGAAATAAAGATTATTTTTGTTATATGAAATAATTTTTCATATATGAATGAAAATAAATTTGTAAGAAAATTCTGTATTACATTTTCTTGGTTTAATTTAGTTTTTGTATTATTTTCCATCTTATAACCAACTAATAAAATTGTAGTTTGTATTTTTTAAATTTACAAAAAAGTACAACGTGTAGGTATACAATAAAAATAAATATATAAATAAATAAATAAATAAATAAATATATATATATATATATATATATATATATATATATGTATATATTAAAAGTCTATTTTAAATGTGTACGTGTAAAAATGGAAGGTTGTACTACACAATAAGATTATATGACGTAGGATTAATAATAAAATATATAAACTTTCTTTTTTCTTGAGAATGTTGTAGAGATTAATATAAAAGGTATATTATATATATATATATATATATATATATATATATATATATATTCAAAATGTAAGACATGATAAATGCAGAGATATACAAAAAATTTAACATGTATATATATATATATATATATATATATATATATATATGTATATTTATTTATTTGTTCACTTTGCTCTACAATGCATGCTTATTTAAGAAGGCACAATTTAAAAAAAAAAAAAAACCAAACCAAAAAAAACAAAACAAACGAAACAGATAAGATAAATATAAGAATGGATATATAATTAATAAGGTATTATTATTATACACATATATATATATATATTATTTAATTTATTTGATATATGTATGTATATTATGAAATAAAAAAAAAATAAAAAAAAAAAGAAATAAACAAATAAAGAAATAAACAAATAAACAAATAAATAACATTTATACATACGAATATGTGAGAATTTCATTTATTTTTCCATGAAGAATAAGGATGTAATCTTATAACCTCGACAAAAGGATCTTACTAAATATAAATATAAATATAAATATAAATATATATATATATATATATATATATTTTTTATTTATATACATATTTCTTTGTGTGTGTAATGATGAACATCGTTTTGTCTGAATCTTTTATTCTTACCATATATTATATATATATATATATATATATATAAGAAAAGGAACAAATGTCTACATATATATATATATATGTTTTGTTTAAATAATCAAATATGCTATATTTAATACATCCGTGTGTGTATATTTTATGATTAAATATAACAAGGAGAGACACTTATGCTTATATAATAATTTTAAAATATAAAGAAAATCAAAAATCATTTTCATTAATATATTTTTAAGAAACAATTTGTACCTTTTAATATTTCCTGGTTTTTTTTTTTTTTTTTTTTTTAATCCTTGAATTTGTAGTCGTATTATTTTTATTATATGAAATATGAAAAAAAAAAAAAAAAGGAAATGCATATAATATAATATAATATATATATATTATATATATATATATATATTTTTTTTTTTTTCATTATTTATTTTGTTTTTGTCATGTAAGTTATAGAGTCTAAATATGGCAAAGAATAATATGGATGATATAAATTTAGAATGTGAAAATGATAGTGATAATAAAATTTCATCAGAAAAAAGATTAGTTGATAATATTAAAGAAAATAATATAGGTGAAATTAGAAAGAAAGAAAAGGATAATAAAGAAAGGAATATTATGTTTAATATAAAGAATGGTTTGTGTGATTTAGAAAAGACCTTAAATGGTGAAGGGTATGCATATAGTAATTTGACATGTATAAAAAAGGATATTGATTATATACCTAAGAGTATTATTAAATATATACATTTAAAATATATAAATTTATCTCATAATAAAATTAATGATTTAGTACATTTATATTTTTTACCTAATATAATATTTCTTGATGTATCATATAATATGTTAAATGAAATAGTAGAATTAAAAAAAGAACATTTAAAATATTGTATATATATAAATTTATCCCATAATTTAATTTCACATATGAATAATATATTTTTAAAAAATATCCTTGAGTTTAATATATCATATAATACTATAAGTAATATAAATATATATATATCTAATACTATAAAGATATTAAATTTATCAAATAATAATATTAAAAATATAAATTTTAAAAATATATTAAATAATTTATTAGATTTGGATATTTCATCTAATCCAATTGAAAACTTGGACTTTTATACACTGATACCCAATTTGGTAGTTTTAAGAATTAATGATAATTCAACAATATCAATGGATAAGTTGAACAATATTAATAATTTTAAATGTTTACAATCATTATTTATGCAAAATTATTTATATTTTAAAGATATATCATATAAGGAAGTGAAACAAATTCTGTTACAAAATTCAAAGGATATTCATTTGTTAAAATTTAATGGAAATCGTTTAAATAAAAAAACAGATCACATTGAACAAGCGACCGAATGAAGCGGACGTACACAAATAAATAAATAAATATAAATAAATAAATATATATATATATATATATTTATTCATTTTATACATAACATATTAATATTTTTCCATTTATTTTTTAAGTCATTATGTGTGACCTTATAAGTTGTATTTTCCTCTTTTATTTAATAAAATTTTTTTTTTCTTTTTTTTAATTAAACTCATACATAAATTCATACATATATATATGTATATATATATATATATATATATTTGTACAAATCACCAAAATGCAAATAATTATTCATAAATAAAACACCTTGAGTATTTTTTTTTTTTAATAATGGGAAGGGAAACAAAATCAAACAACATCATAGCAAAGCAAAACAAAGAAAAGATAAGGAAAGTGCACAACTTTGTTCATTATTCATGGCTTTACGTATATATAAAATATAAATAAATATATAATATATATATATATATATATATATATATATATATATATATTTTTGTTCCTTTTTAAAAAAAAAATATCTGTAACATAATTTTTTTTGATTACGCACTTTTTTGTTTTTTTTTTTATTTATTTTTTTCTTTTTATGTATGTTAAAATAAATAAAGAACAAAAATGCACGAAATAATTTTTCATTTATTATAATATATATATATATATATTTTATATAATATTTTATATACATATATATTGTATATATATATTTTATATAATATTTTATATATATATATATTGTATATATATATTTTATATAATATTTTATATATATATATATTATATATATATATATTTATATATATACACATGTATATTAATATATATATATATATATATATATATATATTTACATACGTGTGTAAAAAATAGAATGATTAATAATTTTTTGTTCATTGATATATTTTATATTTTTAGAAAAATAAAATAAATTAATAAAAAATTTTTCTACCACTTTTTATAAGCAAAAAAAAAAAAAAAAAAAAAAAAAAAAAGTACATAAAACACATATTTGTTCTGTTTCTTTTTTTTTTTTTTTTTTTTATTTTTTATTTGAATAATATTTTATTGATATATACTTAAAAGGAAAAAGAAGAAAAAAAAAAAAAAAATTCGAAATAAATTCAATTATTTATGAAGTATAATAAAACAAAGCAAAAATAACATATAAAAACAAATGTGACCAATATAAAGAAAAAATAATAAAAATTAAAAAAAACAATAAAAAATGACCATATAAAGAAAAAAAGAAAAAATAATAAAAATTAAAAAAAACAATAAAAAATGACCGTATAAAAGAAAAAAAAAATAAAAATAAAAGTAATAAAATAACCATATAAGAAAAAAATAATGTTAAAATTTTAAATATTTATGACAAATAAAAAATGAGGGAAAATGATAAAAAAAAATAATAATAAAATAACATAAATATTATAATATAAGTACAACAAATACAAATATAAAAGTATATAAGTTTTTATATATATATAAAAACACAACCAAAAATGCATCTATATATATAATATATATATATATATATATATATATATATTTCTCATAAGGTAAAGGACTAGAATGCAAGAACCAAAAAAAAAGTATTAATTTAAAAAATATATAAAATAAAATAATAATAATAAAAGTAATAATAAAATATATATAGACATCGAAGGAAAATATAATTAACAGCATATAGAAAAAAGGTTATCATTAAAAAAAAAAAAAAATAGATATGTATATATATAATATAATACACATTTATGTATATATATATTTTATATATATATATATATATATTTATTTATTTATTGTTTAGTATATATAATATCATAAAAAGCATATTATAATTAATAATAATAATAATAATAATATTATTAATAAAATAAAATTTTCATATAAAATTAATTTCCTTTATTTTATTATATTCTTTTACTTTTTTTTTTTTTTTTCCTAGTCATATATTACATTATTTTATTATTTTTTTTTTTCTTTTAAAGATAAAATGTTATCTTTTAAAATAATTTATAATCCTTTTAATTAATTGAGAATTTTTATATGAAATTTTTTTTTTTTTTTTCTCATAGGTATAATATGAAAGTAATTAAATACATACTTTTATAATATGCACAATGGGTATTTACTTTATTTTATTTTAATTTATTTTATTATTTTTTTTTTTTTTATGTTCTTTTTTTTTTTCTTTCTTTCATTCTTTCTGTCTTTCTTTCTTTCTTTCCTTTGTTTGATAGTAAAATTGTAATGAATCCTTTTTTATTTTCTTGTTATCATTTAACAAGTTCTTTATTATTTTATTTGTTTTTTTGTTTTATTTTTTTTAACTTATATTGTCTTTGCTTTTCTTTTTTTTTTCTTTTGGGGTTATATTTGGTTTCTTAATTATATACGTCGATATATAATTTTTTACAACCTTGATATATCTCTTTACATCTTTCTAAGTTATCTTAATATTCTATTATATATTCTTACAATCTTAATTTATGTAACCTTACAATCTTGTTATATTTTCTTATAACCTTTAAAAAAAGTTTTTTTTTTTTGTTTTTTTTTTTTTTGTTTTTTTTTTTTTGTTTTTTTTTCATCTTCTTCAGGTATCGAATAACCTTTAATATATTTTCTTACAATATTGTTAATTTATTTATTATTCTTATTATCATCATTATTTTTATTTATTTTTATTTATTATTATTTTTGTTTACGTGTTGATTTTTATTTTAAAATGCCAAGTATTTTAGAGTCTACCAATTCTTTAAAAAATGAGGATAATAATAAAATTTTAGAAGAAAACAAAGACATGAATATGATTGAAGCAAATGATAATATAATATTAAATAAAAGTAATAGTAATAATAATATAATGAATGATAATATTTATAGATTAGATGAATATAAGAAAGGGTTAAGTGGAGTTCATTGTAATGATAATATAAACAATGAAAAAGAACTAGGAAATATATATTGTGATGTTGAAAAAAATGATATTGAATATATAAATAAAATATCTAATAACAATGAAAATGTAGAAGAAAAAACTAATGTCTTAAAAGATACAGATGTAGATGTAGCATATTATTATAATAACAATTCAAATAATGGTACTCATCATTGTGATAATGAAGATTATGAAGACGATAATGATTATATAAATAACAGTGAAACACGGAAGAATGGTAATGATAGTGATATTGATTATGGTAGTAATTTCTCCTATACGAATCCTGATAAAAATTGTAATAGAAGTAATTCCTTTGCATCTAATGTAGATAAAGAAGCAAATGATAATATTGTAAACACAAAATCTGAGAATGTAATTTATTTAAATACACAGAAAAAAGATAACAACAATTTGAAAGAAAATGAATATCCTTTCTCTGGTAATATTGAAAAAAATGATGAGAATGTATCTAATAAGAGGAAACTTTCAGGAGATGAAAATATTTCGATATATGAAAATGGTTCCAGTGGTTTGAATATATTAATTGGAGAAAATGAAGATCACAAGGAGAATAAGGAGAATAAGGAAAATGGAAAATATGAAATGAATGAAAAAAATGAAGAGAATGAAAAAAATGAAGAGAATGAAAAAAATGAAATGAATGAAAAAAATGAAATGAATGAAAAAAATGAAACGAATGAAAAAAATGAAATTAATGAAAAAAATGAAATGAATGAAAAAAATGAAGAGTATAAAAAAAATGAAGAGAACGATATAGTTAATTTTAATTCAAGTGAAAATAAACATTTAGATGGATATAATAAATCAAACATTGAAGATCGTACGATTGTTTTAAAAAATGAGATAAATGGAAATTATAATTTGGAAAAAAATATGAATAGTATAAATAATATGAATGGTTTGCATATTTTGGATATGAAAGATATGAATATTTCAAAGGATTATGATAAAAAGAATATATTACATAAATATAATATGATGAATAATGATATGTCTTTTGAGAAAAATTTAGGAGAAAAGATGAATGATAAAGGTGATAAAAATAGTTATTTGGAGGATCTTATTAATAATGAAAATAATAATAATAATAATAATAATAATAATAATAATAATAATAATAATAATATTAGTAATATTAATAAGAATGATGGAATATATAAATCAGATGAAGAAGAAGAAGATTCAAATAAGTTGTATGAAACATACTTGAATGATTCAGAATGTAAGAAGAACACATTAAATAACGATAATGTTGATAAATTAGATTCTTATAACTTAAAAGATTTTTTTATAGATAATAATAATTACAATATGAAGGAATCAAACTATTCAAAAGAATGTATAAAAGATATAAAATCAGATGAGAAAATGAATGAAATAAATTTTATAAATGATAAAAGAAATGAAATAAGTAATAGTAGCAATAATAAGGATATTGAATCTAATTATATGAATGCTATTAATAATGACAATATATTAATAGATCAAGAAAACCATGATAATGATCATACAAAAATAGATGAGATATTGAAAAATATGGCTAATGGGAATGATGCATATGTAAAATCACATGAATATAAAAGAATAGATTTACTGAATACCAATTATAAAAGAAGTATTATCAATAATGATAATATGAATAATATAAATATTGATAATAATAATAATAATAATGATAATATGAATAATATAAATATTGATGATAATAATAATAATAATAATAATAATAATAATGGGTTACCAAATAATTTGATGTATAGTAACCAATTAGGAGATAATTCATATATTAATAATTTATATCATCCAAATGATAATAATAATAATAATGACAACATCAACAACAATAATAATAATAGTAATAATTATTATTATTATTATTATAATCATAATAATAATACCATGAATGATCCTTTTTTTAACTATCAACATATGAATTACCCAAATGATAATAACGATACAGCCTACATATATTTGAATCAAGATAATGTGATGTTTGATAATGTTAATAAATATAATGTGTCAAGTAATCCTGATTATCTCATGAAAGATAACGAAATGATTAATTATAATGAGATGAGTTATATTAACAAAAATATAAAAGAAGAAAATATGAACCATTTTAATGAGGGGGATTATTATTTTGTTAAAGGGAAAATGGGAAATATGGAAAATATGGGAAATATAGAAAATATGACCAACTTGGAATATATGGAATATAATAATATAATGAGTAGCAACAATAAAAATAATAATATTAATAAGAAGAAACGATCTAAAAAGAAAGATACTATTGTTAAAGAAGACATTAAAAGCGAAAATAAATTATATGAATTGAAAGATGGATATACAAATAGAAAACGGAGAAATAGTTATATGTGTGATGAAAAAAGAAAAGAAAGAAAATCAGCTATATATGATAATAAAATTATGGAAAATAATGATAGTAATAATAATAATAATAATATCAATATGGATAATAGTTTTATACATACTAATTATGAATATATAAAGAACAACAACAACAACAACAACAATAATAATAATAATAATAATATGTATATACCTACCAATTTAAATAATGGAAATTGTAAAAATTATACAAATGATATAGATAACATTTCATATATGAATGAATCTTTAAGTAATAATGATCAACATTATAATATGCATAATTTAATAAATTCTAATGGTGATAATTTTTATGCTATGAGTAATCATACAAATAATATAATTATAAATAATATGAATATAGGGTTTTTAAAAAATAATACAAATGATGATAAAACTATGGAACAAGGTGAACCATATCTTAATAATATTAGTCAATCATATGATCGTCATAATAATGAAAATGATAATAATGAAAATGATAATAATGAAAATGATAATAATAATAATAATGATAATAACAATAATAATAACAATAATAATAACAATAATAATAATAATGATAATAATAATAATAATACGACAAATGATAGTACTACTACTAATAATAATACTAATTCTAGTACATATAATGGTACACCGAATAACACCAATCTTAGTAATAATAATAATAGTAATAATAGTAATAATAGTAATAATTCATTTAATATGAGTAGTTTTATTAGTAAAGGGGCGAATAGTAATGACAGCCAACGAAATTATAATTCCAGCGAAATGAATAATAATATAAATGAAAGCTCAGATTATGCAAACTTATCAAAAAATACAGAATATGATGTATATGATGAATATGTTAATTTAGGTGATCAAAAAAATGATGATATGTCTGATGATTCAAATTCATGTGATGATAAAGGAAATGATAAAAATGGTGATAGTATCGATTCGTCTGATAAAAAAAAAGGAGTTAAAAGTGATAGCGAAACCTTATTACCAATAGCTAACATTAGTAGAATTATGAAAAGAATTTTACCTGGGTCTGCAAAAGTAGCTAAAGAGAGTAAGGATATTATTAGGGAGTGCGTAACTGAATTTATTCAGTTCCTAACCAGCGAGGTACTAGAAAAAAAAAAAATAAAACAAAAAAAATAATAAGTTGCATAATACATGTGCATAGGTGTTAACATATATATGTATATATTTATTTTATCTAGGCGAGTGACAGATGTACGAGAGAAAAAAGGAAAACCATAAATGGCGAGGACATTTTATATTCTATGGAAAAATTAGGTATATATATTTTTCCTGTATATGGAGAATATCTATACAATTATATAACACGACATATATATATATATATATAAATGTGTATATATATATGTATATATCTTTTAAAATTCATGCACCTTATAGGCTTTAATGATTACATAGAACCATTAACTGAATATCTGAATAAGTGGAAACAAGTATATGTGAAATATAAATAATATATATATATATATTTATTTATTTATTTATTTATTTATTAGTGTCTTATGTTAATTTTTATTTATTCTATCATTTAAGTGATTATATATATATATTTTTTTTCTTTTTGTAGTTGAAGGAATTAAATAACTCCAATAATTACCATGAAAAAAAATTCGATAATATTAAAAAAACACAAGAATCAAGCGATTTAAATAATAATAATAATTCAGTTGAAAATAAGAATGTAGATGAAAATGTATATCCTGAAGAAAATTATCCTATAATGAATAATGTTTATAATGATCAAGATGAGATATTCGAGAGTAATATTAAAAATATTTATACGAATTCAAATGATTGTGATTATGGTAATGGGGTATAAATAAATATATATAAATAAATATAAATAAATAAATAAATATATATATATATATTTGTATCTTGAAAATTTGTTATGTTTTTATACATGAATTGTAAATTACATTTTGAAACATATCTTATTTTGTACCTTATATTATAATATATATATATATATTATATATATATGTGTAAATCCATAAAATGATATAAGTTTTATAATTTTTTTTTCTTTCTTGTTTATATAAATTTTTTTTTTCTGTAATATGTCTATAAAGAATTATAAAAAAAAATATTACTGTAATCACATATATCTATTTTTCTCCTCTGCTTTTACATTTTTTTAATCCTTGAATTATTAATGGTACAATAATTATTCGAATTCCATTATATTTTTTATAAATGTTTATTTTGTTTGCTTTTTATGTATAATAGGTTTTTGTGATATATATATAAGGCAAAAGAAAAAAAAAAAAAAAATTGGAAACATAAAAATATAAATATAAATATTTATGTATATATATATATATATATATATATATATATATATATATATATATATAATATTGTATTTACTTAACTTATAAGTGGTTATATTTACTATATGTGTATGTATATATGTAGTGTACAGTGTGGATGTGTATTATTATAATTTTACATTGTAATTTACAATATATATATATATATGTATACATTTTACTGATTTATTTTTTGATATATGGAGAATATTTCTTCATTTATATTTTTGAAATTATGATTAGTATTTAATAAATTTTCTCCCTTTTTATTAAAATGATTTATGTTATATGTTTCATTTATATTTGTATAATAATAATTGTATAGATTTAATTTCTTGTTTCCATTTTTTATTACCACACTATATTTATTAAGATAAATATTTCTGAGCATATTTGCAAATTTGTTCATTAAATTATATAAGGTACTATTCATAGTATTTATTTCTTCAATATATATTTTTTTTTTATTTAATTCTTTTAATTCTAATTGATATAATATATGAATATCTGAATAAATTGTATTTATATGATCTTCTTTTTTTGATGAATTCATATATATAGAAGAATTAGAAATATTTTCTTGTTCATATAAAATATCCTTTTGATTATGGTTTTTATTTTTGATATATTTATTATCAAAGGATGTTGTATTACTATTAAATATAGGGTGTATATTTTGCGATTGGTTGTTCTCATAATTATTATAATAATAATCATTGTTTATAGTGTGATGATGATTTTCTTTATTATTTTCATTATAAATGTTATCATTATATTTTTTTTCATTTATATCACTAGTTAGATTATTTGTTTGTGTATTCATTTTGTTATGTTGTTGTTTGGTATTATCATATGAAAATATAAAAAAATTGGATTGATTCTTTTCTTTTAAATTTTTATTTTCTTCATTAGATGAATTTGATAAATCACTTACAATTTTGTTTGTCTCTTTATTTTTTTCATACTCTAAGGTTCCTTTTTTAGAATGTATTATATTATTTAAGTATTCCTTATTATATTTTAGTTGTTTTTTTTTTCTTTTTAATATATTCAAAAGATAATTTTTATGATTTTTTAACTGATCTTTATTTTGTTCTTCAGTTTTTATAACTTTAATTAAATTGTTAAAAATAGAATTTTTTTGTTTTATCAAATCATTATATTTTTTTCTGATAAGTAATGTAAAACAATTGAACAGTTTATTAATCATAATATCGGTATGATTATTGATATTTTTCATTTTTATTTTTTTCCCTTTATAATAATATAAATTATTATGAAAAGGATTTTTATCATTATGATTTTTATTTTTGTTATTAATAGAATGATATATATCACAAGTAGAATCATAACTTTCATAAGAACTTTCCTCAGATGTGTAATTACTCATTTCATTTTCTGAATTAGAAGAATATTTCTTAGTTTTATTTTTTTTTATTTTCTGTTTTATCATTTTACATCTTTTTGCAAATATTAAACTATTAATAAAGTCATCTATTTTGTATGTATTCAAATTAAGGCATATCAAAATATAGTTGAACGAGTTTCCATTTAAACTATTCTACAGTATTCAAATATGTATATAGCTATGTATCTATGTATTTATTTATGTACACTTATTTCTGCGATTCCTTACATTTGTATTACCTTGAGTAACCTTGTCAATTTAGAATCTCTGTAAGGTATATGTATATTTGGAATATTACTCATATTCGTTTTTACTTTTTCATTTCCAGATATTTTATTTTCCATATTTTTCGTAATTTTATTTTTAGTACTTAATGCCATAATGACCCTATTAAGAATTGATAATGTATTATTTATGTTAATCAACTCTTTTTTATTTATCATTCTAAAAAAAGAAAAAAAATAATAAAATAAAATAAATAAATAAAAAAAAAGTCATAAAAGTATTTGTAGAATGATATATATATATATATATATATATATATATATATATATATAAAAGTATATTTTTATGTTGTCCTTATTTTATATTAAATATGGAAATGGAATTTATTTGTTTAATATAAATATTTATTGATAATAATGTGTTTTTTCTTTTTTAACTCAATATCGTTAAATTTTTCAGATCCAGCTAAATCAATAAAATTGATCTGAGAAATTAATTCTTTTTCTCTAAGGGGACAAGGAAAAAAAAAAAAAAAAAAAAAAAAAAAAAAAAAATATATATATATATATATATATATATATATGTGTGTATGATATGTGTTTGGTTGTTTACTTATTATTTCTATGCTGATAAACCGTCAATAAACAATGAGATCTAGAAGACACACGGTTTTTTTTTGTAGAATAAGTTTTTCTATATTTGAAGCATAAATCAATTATTTCTTTGACCTACAAAAGATACAAATTATCAAATGAAATAGAAGTATTTGGTGCGTTTTAGTGTGTATTATATATTCCTTTTTTTTTTTTTTTTTTTTTTTTTTTTTTATACATGTTCAATATTTTTTATTGGCAAGAGTGTTATATTCTCTACATAGGTCTAATATATATATATATATATATATATATATATATATATATATATGAAAAATAAAAGGAATAATATAATATAATATATATATGTATTTTATTTTGTGATTATATTATTATTTCCATATTAACATTTCCGTTTTCATCCTCTCTTATTATATTATCATGAAATTGAGAATAATATGTTATAGTATCATTGGTAGTCGTTGATATGTGATATAATTGAAATAATTTTCCTGTTACGATAAATAAAAAAAAATGAGTAAATAATATATTTTAAAAACGTAATTATATATATATATATATATATATATATATATATATTTTTTTTTTTTTATTTATTTATACTTAACCTAAGTCTCTTATTTTTTCGAGATATATTTCAACAACCGATATGGATATTTCATTGTCCTGAAAAGATATAAAACATATAAATGTATATAATTTTTCTAAATTTCGTAACAGTTGTATGATATTTTGTGTTACACACTTTATTTATATTTTGTAAATCAAAAAGATATTTCAAGGAATAGTATATTAATCCGTAATTTTGATTTTCTTCTCCTATCTTTCTATCACCATATAAAGTATATGTTTTACCACTATTAGTATTTCCATATGCTAATATTGAACTATTATATCCATCTTTAAAATGAAAAATATAAATACATATGTACGATACTATATATATATATATATATATATATATATATATATATGTTGATTAATCCATTTATTTATCTATGAACTTTTTTATATGTCTATTTTCGTTTTTACTCATAAAATTGTTTATAAGATTTTTTCCAAGAACATCAAATATCTCATTTTGTTTTACATGTGTATCAAATATATGATTGAAGTTGAAGGTTTTTGTTTTTAATTCATTCATATCATTGTAGCTCTTTTTTTTCTCATATAAATGTAACTGATTATTTTGTACTTTATATACTGTGGAGTCTTGATTTATCAATTTTGTAAAATTTTCCACATTGGGTTTAATTCTAAGAAAAACTTTTATATGTTCATTCATACTGTAGATAGTTCATATAAATATAATAATGATTTACCATACCATTAAATATAGAATATAAACGAATAAATAATTAAAAAAATATAAATAAATAAATAAATATATATATATATATAATTTGTATACATATCTATTCCTTTCATTTTATATTTTATTTGTGTCATTCATATGTGTTTATATATCGCCGTAGATATGTCTTATGAACGAATATTTCTCATTATAAGGTAAAAAAGTATTATTTTAAATAAATAAAATGTATTACATACCTATTATAAATATATATATATATATATATATATATATATATATATATATATAATTTTTATTATATTTATTTATTTTTTTATTGATGTGTTTTATTGCATTAAAGTTTATGAGTTGAAAGTTAAATTATTTTCTTTATTATGTACACAAAGACATAATAATAATGACTAGGTATTTATAGTTGAGAATATGGAAAAAAATAAAATGAAATAAAAATGTTAATAAATGAAAAAATAATACACATAAATATATATAAATATATATATATATATATATATATTGAAGATATATGAAAAAAAAATATATATGTAAAAAATTGTTTTATGGAATATGTATGTTCATACTTGATATTTTATATCAACAAAATATATAGTATTAAAGATATACTTATGCTTCGTTGCATAATTAAATAGGGATATTTTTCGTATAAGTAAAAAATATATATGAACATAATAATAATAATATATATATCTATATATATATATATATATATATATATATATTTTTTAATTTTTTTTTTTTTTTTTTATTGTTCCTTATATGTATGTGTATTAATATTATTAGACAAAAAATTCAAGTCTATATTATTGTGATTAACTAATAAATCATTTGTTTGATGAAAATCATTAGAATAATTCGTATTAATAAATGTATTAGAAATATTTATAAAATTTGTATTTCTCTCAAGTAATTGAGATATACTTAAATTATTATTAGAATTTGTATTTTCATTATAATTATTTATTTGTTGTTTTAAGTCATGTCCCATTTTGTTGTTATGAATCATGGTTTGGTATTTGGATTCATATATATTGCTATTATTATTATGATTGCTACTAGTATTATTAGGGATTTCATTATTAGCCGTATTATAATAATAATTATTGTTTATATTACTGTATAATTTATTATTCATATAATCATTATGACTAATAATATTATTTCTATTCATATCTGTAATGGTAGTATAATTATTATTGTTTAAGAAATTGTTTTTTTGATGACCATTCACAAGGTTATTATTATAATTCACTTGGTTGAATTGAAGATTGTTGTTAAGTATATTTTGTTTTTCATTAGTGTACTGATTTATAGGGTTAATATTGTTCATATTGTTCATATTGTTCATATTGTTCATATTGTTCATATTGTTCATATTGTTCATATTGTTCATATTGTTCATATTGTTTATATTATTTATACTGTTTATATTATTTATATTATTTATACCGTTCATATTATTTATACTGGATATATTATTTATACCGTTTATATTATTTATACTGTTTATATTATTTATACTGTTCATATTTTTTATATTGTTCATATTATTCATATTTTGTGTAATGTCGATTTTATTTATACCTTCTGTTTTATTAATACCATTCATACTAATTGTGCTGTTCATCCTACTTACACTATTCACACTTTTTATGCTAGTGATACTATTTATACTTTCTATATTACTCATATTATTTATATTTTTTGTATTTTTTGCATTTTTTGTATTTTTTCCATTTTGAACATTTTTCGTATTATTCATTCGATTAGCAGTTTGTTTTTTTCCTTTCCCCATATTCTTACCTTTAGTCTTATTATTACTATTGTTTTTATGGTTATCCTTATTATGATTATCATTATTATGATTATCATTATTATGGTTATCATTATTATTGTTATCATTATTATTGTTATCCTTATTATTGTAATTATTATGGTTATCCTTATCATTGTTATAATTATTATTGTTATCATGATTATTATTATCATGATTATTATTATCATTATTATTATTATCATGATTATTATTATCATTATTATTATTATCATGATTATTATTATCATTATTATTATTATCATGATTATTATTATCATGATTATTATTATCTTCTTGTTTTTTATTTTCATGGTTTTGTTCATTTCCATTCGAGAGGACATCATAATTATCATAATCCTTTTCATCTTTATATATTCCCTTTTTTTGTGTATCATTAAATTTTCTTTTTTTTTTATATTTACAAAGTTTTTTTGTTAATTTTATAATTTTATTTTTATCATTAAAGAATTCACTTATATGTTCTTTATAATAATGTAAAACTGTTTTATCTATGTCTATCATTCTTTTTCTTTTTGTTGTTCTGGAGCTAGCTACATTTTTGCTGAATCTAGTTTCCATTAATTTCAAATTAATAGAATCTATATCGATTCCTTCATCATGTGTATATTTATTTATTTCGTTCATATTTGAATAATTATATTTTAAAAATGTACCATAGCTTCCATTGCAACATCTAGGTACCCATAATAAATCATGAGAATTGGTTTTATTATGTATAATATCAATAATACTAATATAAAATTTTACTTTCCCGAATAAATATAACATAGAAAAACTTGATTTATTTTCTTCAAATATTTTTTTTTCTCCTTCGTTTATATCGATAGAGTTAAGACATTCATTTAAGGTAATATCATCATGACATATTTTTTGTGAACTCTCCATATTATAAAAGGTGTTATTATTATTATCTCCATTATTATTTTGTACATCATTATTTTGTACCTCATTATTTTGTACCTCATTATTTTGTACCTCATTATTTTGTACCTCATTATTTTGTACATAATTATTTTGTACCTCATTATTTTGTACATCATTATTTTGTACATAATTATTTTGTACCTCATTATTTTGTACATAATTATTTTGTACATCATTATTTTGTACATCATTATTTTGTACATAATTATTTTGTACATCATTATTTTCTTCTTCATTATTTTCTTCCTCATCATTTTCTTCCTCATCATTTTCCTCCTCATCATTTTCTTCATCATCATTTTCTTCATCATTATTATCGTTTTCTTTATCCTTCTTTATATCCAACACAGCGTTTACATTATTAACATTATCTTTATTTGCATTTACCAAGTTAGAAACATATTCTCCTTGAAATTTTTCTTTATTTATTCCTTGATTAAATTCACTCGCATTTATCATAGCTTCAGAACCGTTTGAATAAGATAAAGGTTGTTGGAAGGCATTATTTTTAAAAGTTCTGAAATTTTGTTCATTATAATTATTTGGATAATAGTTCATGTTATTATTCATTATATAGCTACCATTATTCATGTAATTAATATATTTTTGTTCATAATTTTGATTATATATAGATGACGAATTATGAAGATTTTCTTTTTCTTCACTTTTATATATCATATTGTTTGGTATGATATGTTCATTGTTATTTTCAAAAACATTAATAGAATTGTTGTTATCATAATTACACATATTGTTATTGTTAGATATGTTGATATATTGTTCTTTATTCATACTATATAAAATAGGCATATTAATAATATTTTGATCATTTGACATGTTTATCTTATTATTTTGAATAAATTTTTGATTACATGTTATATATTTAAAACTAGTATTTGTCTCTTTTTGTATTTGTTGGTTCATCATATGTATATGTTTATTATTCTGATGTTCATATGCTAAGGGATGATAACTGTTATTCATTATCATCATATTATTATTGTTATTATCATTGTTGTTATCATCATTGTTGTTATTATCATTGTTGTTATCATTGTTGTTATCATTGTTGTTATTATCATTGTTGTTATCATTGTTGTTATCATCATTGTTATCATCATGGTTATCATCATTGTTATCATCATTGTTGTTATCATCATTATTATTATCATCATTATTATTATCATCATTATTATTATCATCATTATTATTATTATCATTATTATTATCATCATTATTATTATCAACATTATTATTCATTTTTGAATGATAATATGTTTGGTTTATAGAATTGTCATTTAAATTATGCGTATTGTTTTCGTTTCCTGCATCTTTGATATCATCTATGTTCGTAAAATTTGTTGCACCATCTGTATGCTTTTCATTCATATAAAAATTTTGATTACTATAGTTATAATAATTGTTGTACATGTTATTATTATAATTATAGTAATTATACATGTTATTATTATAATTATAGTAATCGTTGTACATGTTATTAATATTGTTTTCATAATTTTGGTTGTTATTAATATTATTATTGTTATTATAAATAATATTATTATTACTACTATTATACATGTTCATGGGATGTTGGTTAAGATTTGTTGCTATATCATTAAGCATATGAACGTTATCATTTTTATTATGACACATGTTATTATTAGAATATTCTTTATTAAATGAACATGTATTATTATTCATATATGAGTTATTATATATATATGTGCTATTATTAGTTAACTGTGTGTTATTTATATATTGATTATTATTTGTATAACAAAAACCATTTGTATATTGTTGTATATGAGAACAATTTTTATCATCATTTGGTATACATTCTATGCTATTTTGATTGTATTCTGTATGAGAGTTATTTGAATAGAAGGATTCATCTTGCATATTATTATTTCCATGAAAATAATAATTTTTATTATAATTATCATTATTGCATTCTTCTACATTTTTATCATCATCATTTTGATTAGAAAATGATTCGTTGGTATTTCGTAAAAGAGATGATGATGAATTATGATTACATAAAATTTGTAAATTTTCTTCCTGATATGCATTATAATTTGTATATTTGCTGTTATATATATATTTATTTGTATCTACCAAAATGTTCTGATTAATATTATTAAGTGAGCAATCATTTGATATAATATTATGGTTAAAATATGGTGTGTAATTTGTTGTTGTATCTTTATTGATGTTATTTGTTTTAATACTATCAATATTAGAATCATTTGAATGAATATTATCATTATTAATATAATTATTATTATTATTATTTTTTAATATTATGGAATTTTTTTCAAGTGATGATATATTATCTGATTTATATTTTGTATGTAAATTTATATTTTCATTTTCATTATTGTTCATATTATTTATATCATTTTGTATAACATTATTATCATTAATCATTTGGTATGTATTGTTTATTACATTTTTGTTCTTGTATTCTTCATTTTTATTATGTTGCTCATTTGTGTTGATATTATTTTGATATATTTCCTTTAAAGTTGTAGGTATCGTGAATTTATTAGAGTTAATATTTATATTCATATCTCCATCATGATTTGTTTGAAGGTTTTCATTAGTAATAATGTCATTTTCCTCACTTATATTATGATGAACGTCTGTAGGATGTTCCACTTCAATTATTTTCCCTTGTATTTCATCATCTTTTTCTTCTTTTATTTCTTCTTTTTCCATATTATTCATTTTTACATGTTCCATATTTAAATAATTTGTGTACATGTAATCATTTTTTGTTGGAACACATATTGAATTGTTCATGTTATTTATCTCACTTTTTATATATTTTACATTTGGAAAATGTGTCTCGTTCTTGAATGAATGTAAATTTTCCGTATTATTCTTTATTAATTGTTGGGAATTTAAAGAACTATAATTATTATGATAATTATAATCATATATAGAATTCAAATTAGAAGAAGAATTCATCTGTTTTATTAGTTGTTTGTCTTCATCATTATATTTATTTAAAGGTACACTTAAATGATTATTCGAGGATACATTTGTTATATTCCCCTTATCATCTTTTGTATTTGTACTATAAAAATGATCTAATTTGTTTTTATTTCCATTAATTTCTTTTAAATCATATATATTGTTATTGATGGAGATATTTATATTATGTTTATTTTCTTCTTCTTTTTTAATTTCGTCATTTAATTTGATTTGAAAATTTGAATCTGATTTATTTTTTTCTAAGGACTCTTTTTTTATAAGATCATTAGTAAAATATTCTTCAGTTGTATTCTTTAAATTTTCTCTTTCAGTAATTATTATATTATTTTCATTTATCATACTTTCATTCATATTATAGTAATTTTTGTGAACATCTGATGAATTATTAAGATTATTACATATAACTATGTCATTATTTTTATTATTTAAAAAAATATTTGAATTATTTTTATTATATATATTATCATTTTCCTTATCATATTTCGTTGTTAAACAGTTGTTTTTTTCGATTTCTATTTTGTTTGATTTTTCCCATTGGTATTCATTTATTTTGTTTCTATTAATATCTTCTTTTATATTTATGTTCATATTGTTTAAGATGTTGTTTGTGTCATGCTCTTGTTTTGATATGAAATTATTTGAATTGTAAATCTGGTTTTCATTCCTTTTAAATGTTTCTACAGTATTGTTTTTTAATGATTGGATATTACTATATTGTTCAATATTCTGTTCAACATTCTGTTCAACATTCTGTTCAATGTTAAGCTCTATATTCTGTTCAGAACCCCCATTTTCTTGGTTATATATACTTGTTTGATTGTTGGTGTGGGGGCTGCTTATATTTTCTGAACTGATATTTATTTTGTAAATGTTATCATGATTATATTCCATACTTTTTTTTTGTGGATGAAAATGATTATTATTTTGAAATGTGTAGGAACTTATATTATTATTTAGATTAGAACTATTTATAAGATCTTGACTGCAAAATGTTTCCTTATTTTGTGTATGATCACATGAATTATTTAAATTTTCATCTTCCAAATTATTATGTTTTTGATTGATATCATCATTGTTAATATGTTTATATATTATTTGATTATTATTAGAATTATAAGTATTATTATTAAGGGGCATGTTATTTGATTCATTCATTAACATCATAACATTGTTATTAACGTTATTGTTGTTTTGATTTATAGAACTGAAAGTATATTCGTCCACTTTTTTACATATTTGATGATTATTCATTTGTGAATAACTAGAAGGAATATTATCATTTTCATTTTTTCTATTTAAATTATTTGATTCTGTTAATATGTTAGGATTTAAGTTGTTGTTATAATGAAATGTATTAATAGGCTGAAAATTATTTGAATTTACAACTTTATGAGGATCTGTATTAATATGATTAAATGAAGTATTTTGCGTTTCATCATTTTGATTTATATTACATAATTTTTTTTGTTCTGTATTTTGCATATTATCATATATATTGTGAGGATTATGAACATTATTATGTGCAATGTAATTATTATAGTAAGAAGTATGAAAATTAGGATATGTAACATAATTATTGTTGTAGGCACTGTTATTATTATTATTATTATTATTATATGAAATGTTCATATTATTGTATATATGGTTAGCATTATTTGGATAATCGTATGTATTATATATATTATGTTTATATTCTTTTGCATTGTATCCACTTGGAATACAAAAATTATCATTATTATTATCATCATTCATGTTGTTATTGTTGTTATTGTGCATAATGTTCATGTTATTGTTATCAAGTATTATATTGTTGTGCATAAAATTTGCAGCACCCTCCTTATTATGTAAAAAAGAATTAAGTGTATTATTTTGTGATATATCAGTAGAAGTAATATACTTGGAATATGAATTATCATTAGTGCTTTCAATAGAAGATATGGCATCATTTAATAATTCTTTATTTTTTATTTCTTTAATATTATCATTTTGTTGATAGTTTTTTTCATTTATGTTTTCATTTGAATTGTATTGGATATTATTGTTTATATTATGATTTTGATGAATTTGATATTTTGGATTTAAGGAAAAATAGTTTTTATTTTTATCGCTTTTGTTTAATGCTATATGACCACAATTACTTTCATCATCATTACTATCATAATGATTAATTTGATTATTATCATCATTTTTATCATGTGGTATGTATAAATTATTTATTTGTACATTGTTAATATTATTCATGATAGGATTATATAGAATATTTGTATTTGTGTTCATATGATTTTTATATAAATTATTTTGAATATAAGAATCATTATCTAAATGATTTATATGATTCATATTATTAAATATATTCTTATGTTTAATGGATATATCATTTATGTTATTATTTATATTTTTGTTAAAATTATTGCATACCGTATCGTTATATGTGTTAGTTTCCACATTATTTATATTAGAGAAATTATATGAACTTGCAAAATTATTTACATTCAAAAGGTTATTCATATTTTTTGAAGTACAGTATGTTTGTAGAGGGTTCCTTTTTTGAGAATCTTCAATAAAGCAAGCATTATTGGTATATAACGGGTTTATTGAATTATGAAAATAGTTATTATTATTATTATTATTATTATTGTTATTATTATTATTATTGTCGTTATTATTATTGTTATTATTATTGTTATTGTTCATATAATGAATTATATTATTATTTTCTTTCATGTTGCTTTGGTTTACGTTCATATTATTTAAATCTGTAATATTATTAATGTGGTTGTTATTTATATTATTAAGTATATTATCATTATTCATAATAATACTGGAATGATCAATAGAGGCAGAATTATTCAGTTCTTTTTCATTTTTATAATTATTATAATAATAATTATTACTATTACTATTATTACTATTACTACTATTAGTATTATTACTACTATTAGTATTATTATTACTATTATTATTACTACTATTAGTATTATTACTACTATTAGTATTATTATTACTATTAGTATTATTATTACTATTAGTATTATTATTACTATTAGTATTATTATTAGTATTGTTTTTGTTTTTATCTTCTTTTGATTTATATAGATACAAAGGTGTTTTTATTATATGCTTGAATGTGATATGTCTATCGGTATTTATTTGTATTTTTCTTATAATACTAACACTACATTTTTTCCCACTCCCGTATATATTTCCATTATTTAGAATAAATACATGTAAATAATTGTCGGTATCTTCTTTTTTTACTCCTAAGCATATACAAATACACCTGTGAATATTGTACAGAGTCATGCCACTATGAATACCTAAAAATTATGAATTAAAAAAAAAAAAAAATATTAAAAAATAATGAATATAAATATTATACGTATATACAGACACAAAAATATATTATATGTATTTGTATATATATATATATATATATATATATATATATATGTATATTAATTTTTCTGTGTTACCTATATATCGGCATATATATTTATTGTTTAATGTAGTGCATATTTTCAATTCTATAATATCATATTCATTAATGTTTTTATAAACACGTAAATGTGTATCCAATTCTGGAGAGTATATGTTTGAATTGTTATTATTGTTATTATTGTTATTGTTATTATTATTATTATTATTATTATTATTTGTTTCATTTTTAATATTTTTCATAGAAAGATCAAAATTATTGTTAGGGTTATAATTATTTTGTAGATTAGTTGCATATATATTATTTAAATGATATGTATTATTCATGTTATTGTATGTATTATTTAGTTCAGGATATACAGTGTTCATATGTATATTGTTTCTGTTCAAATTGTTTGGGTTAATTATATTTCTATAATCATTATTTGTATATGTTCTTGTTTCTTCTAAACTATTTTTATTGAGCGTATTATAATTAAAGTATTTATTAATACTATAACTATTAATATTGGTATTATGGTGGTTGTTATTTATGTCTTGAAATAAATTATGTATTTGATTCCCTCTAGGAGATGCATAATATGTATTTATATACTTATCATTATTATTCTCATTATCATTATTATTATTATTATTATTATATAATGATGTACTACCAAACTTATCATCAATCATGTACTTATTTTTTATGTTATTATCAAAAATGTTTGTTTGATTTATATAGGGAATATTATCATTTTTCATCAAACTTTGATAATAATTAGTATAAAAGTTCGGATTATTATTAAATGTTTGCTTCCCTTTTTGATAATTACTGGTTGCATTTTCTATAGAAAAGTTAAACTGTTCAATAGCTGGAAAAAATGTAATGTTTTCGTTTTTTATTTTTTTTATTTTTTCTATAATACATTCAAGATAAGGCATTAAAGAAGGATACAAAATTAAAGCTTTAGTTAAAAAATTGGAATATAAAAATGTTTTATACAATTCATCTATACTGAACTTTTTGAAATGTATACATTTATCTATGTAAAAATTAGTGTTTATCAATTTTATTAATTTTCGTTTTATTTCATGATCATCTTCTTCCTTAATCTTACCATTTTCTTCAAACTCGTTTTTGGCTTTATAAGAGTAATTAATTTTGAAATCATCAAAAGATTTGTACAATATAATATAATTGTTGTTTATATTATCTTCCCCTTCATTTTTATTTAATATAATATCATTTTTATCTTCTTTTGTATCACTCATTTTTTTTTTTTTTTTTTTTTTTTTTCTTTATAAAAAAAAATAAGGAACACTAAATGTTATAGGAATAAAGAGTTGTGTTAAATTACATAGAGGACATACAAAAATAAAAGATAGTAAAACAAATAAATAAATATATATAAATATATGTAAAAAATGGACTGTAAAAAAAAAAAAATAATAATAATAATAATAATTATAACGGACGTAATATTTCATGTATGTATCTATACATTCACATGTATGTATTGTATATATATATATATATATATTATATATATGTATACATTTACACTTATATAAATATATGTGAACACGTAGAATTATGTAAGTATATTTATACATTTATACTTATATAGATACATGTATACATTTATAGGTATATCTATACATTCACATGTATATGTATGTATGTGTATACATTTACACATATATAGATATATGTATACATTCACGTATATATTTTTTAGTGGTAAACATTTTAATGTTTTTTATGTTATAGACGAGAAGGATAAGTGAATATATCCCTTGAATATTTATATGTAGGTATATATATAATAATTTTTAAATATTATGTATAAACATTTAGACATGTAATTTTACTTATATAAGAATATATATATATATATATATATATATATATATATGTATAATCGTACAGTTAACTTATTTTATATTTTATAAGAACTTTGTAAAAACAATACAATATAAGCGATATTGTATATATATATATATATATATATAAAGAGGAAAAGAAAAAGAAAAAAAAAAAATTATTCTTAAAAAAATTATTGTCTGAATGATATTAGAATAAAGAAAACTTTTATTTTTTGCAAATAAAAAGTATTAGAAGAAAAAATTAGAAAATATAAAAGAATAAAGAATTATATATTTTTATTTATATCTATAATTTTTATATACTGTACCATGTTGTTTTTTTTTTTTTTTTTTTTTTTTACTTTTTAATATATTATTTTTTATTTTTTTTATATTTTTTATTTTTTTATTTTTTTATTTTTTCATTTTATTATTTTATTATTTTATTATTTTTTTTTTATTTTTATTTTTTCTTAATGTTGTTTTTTTTTATAATTTATTCTTTTATTTTTAGCTATTGATACAAATATTTTTACACATATTTATTTTTTTTTTAAATAACATATATATTATATATATATATATTACATATATATATATATATATATTATTTAATATGTGTATATACAGTTCCGTGAGAATAATAAGAAAAAAGAAGGAAATAAAAAGAAATGCAAAATATGATCTTTATTTTTAGTATATTTTACAATTGTTCATCTATATTCTAAAAATAGATCAAGTTCATATTTATTTTATAATTTTTTTTTTTTTTTTTTTTTTTTTTTTTTTTTTTTCTTTTGGAAAACCGAGATGCGTTATATTAATTACTATTTATTTATACAAGATCATTTTTAGCTCAAAGGAAAAAAAAAAATGAAAATAAAAATAAATAAATATATATATATATATATATATATATATGTGTATGCTTACTATTGAATAATATTTTACTTTATATATATGTGAAGAAAAACAAGAATTTGATCCTTTTTTGTATTCACTTATTTTTATATTTTTATTTTATTCCTTTTCTAACATAACGCTACTTTAGAAAATGGATTTATAGGGAATTTTTTTTTTTTTTTTTTATAAGGTACTTTGAAAAAAAAAGTTGAAAATTGCTCAATTTTTTTTTTTTTTTTTTTTTTTTTTTTTTTATATAATATATTTATATTACAGCTATTTGTTGTCCACTTCAATATTTTCAATGTGTACATTTTTATTGGAAGGGAACAAAACTTTAAAATGAAAATATGAATGTATACATAATAATATTTTCGTGTCTGATATTTAAATAATTTTAAAAAAATGAAAATAAAAATAAAAAATTAAGGCATAAGAATATTTAATAAATTATACTTTTTAAATATAATTCTTGTGTTTATATATTTTATACTTATATATATAAATAAATATATATATATATATATATATTTTCGTAAGATGTAGGGCACATAAAAATAATACACCTATATTTTTATTTTAAATAAAAAAAAAAAAAAAAAAAAGTTACTATTATTCATTCATAAGTATTATGAAAGGTCATATATAATATATGTAAAAATATATTTTATAAAAATGATATGCGCGAATATAGCATTTGTTATTATTTACCTATCAAATATTAAATAAACATTTTAATCTTTTTTTTGGAAAATGAACAAAAAATCTGCTAGGAGTATCACTTTTCATTAAGACGAAATAAAAGAAAAATTCGAAATTATAATCTTAATTAACAATTAAAAAAATATATATATATATTATTCCAATAATCTTCATATAAGGGTCAAAAAAAAAAAAAAAAAAAAAAATGAAATAAAATAAATGTATACATGTAAAAGTAGTACAAATATATTTGTCATAAAATTTTTAAATGTTCTTTTAAAATATGAAGAGGAATAATGTTAAAATAATGTAATTTAAAAAAAAAAAAAAAAAAAAGTACAGTTTTATATGAAACTAATATATTATATTATATATAACATATTTGTTTATTTATTTCTTAACAATATTATTATATATTGCTTAAGGTTATTTTAAGTAAAAAAAAAAAAAAATTATTATAAATAAGGTATGCGTAATATTTAAGTCAATAATAAGGAAAAAAAAAAAATATATTTGTCAAAAAAAAAAAAAAAAAAAAAGGAAAAAAAGAATTATGATGGCATAACTAATGTATATATATTTAAAATGTTTATATATTATATATTATGTAGCCTACTTTTTTAAAAATAGTAATATAATAAAAAATAAAGGAATTCATAAAATATAATTTATATATAATAAAATATTAATATATATATATATATATATATATTATATTCCCCTTAAGAGATAATTTCAATATAAAGAAAAAAATAGGGAATATGGCAAGAAACGGTAACAAATAAAATAAGAAATTCATTAAAAGAATTTTATTGCGTTTTTAAGATTCAATAAATTTTTTCCTTAATTAATAATTAAATAAAATTATAATTTTTCTTTTTAGTACCTTTAACAAATTATGAATTTACTATGGATGAACCAGTGAAAGACACTGTGGTTTGAACATTGAGATAAAAAAGAAACATAAAAATATGTTTGTGTATGCATATGAACCTGTATTTATTTTATTATTATTATTATTTTTTTTTCTTTTTCAATATATTTTGATCATAGATAAGAGACGCAAAGAGTATTTATAAAAAAATCTTATATGTATGTTTTCATCAATATGATGACGAAAATACAATAAAAAAATGTAATACAGGAATATAAGAAAAAAGTGTTCAAATATTTTGTAATAATAGTAAATATATATATATATATATATATATTCACATAATATCTTGTTTAAATATATATATATATATATATTTTTTTTTTTGTCAAGGGGATTTATGGGGATCTTTTATAGTATATATAACCTTATCAATGTAATGACAATTAGATCTTAATTTATTTTTATTTTTCGCAATATATATGAAATATATGGATAAATATTATAAAATAATTTATATGTTTTGTTTGTTTTTTGTTTTTTCCTTTTTTTTTTAGTTGTATATTTTTGGATAATGAAATTGTTGATAAGAAGAATACCTTTGGTTACTTTTTTGTTTTCTTTTTTATTGGTCATATTTTAGTATCCTTAAATTTGTCTTTATTGCATATAAATATGTAAGAAAAAAATATTATTGATATACTTTTTATTTGGAATTTTAAATGAGAATAAAATTTGTAGTGGTTATATTGTGCAGTGGCACTTGTTTTATATATAATATGTTTTCTTGAATAATATATAGCTTAATTTTTTTTTTTTTTTTTTTTTTTTTGTAGTCCATTTTTTCAGTCTTTATGCATTATTAGTTATTCATTATTTCCTTTGATACTTTCTTCGTTCCTGAATTTATTTATCTCAACACATGTTTTACGCTTATTATTTTGCTTGTTATCAATAGTTTGGTCATCCTACAGTAAGACAAAAAATAATAAATAAATGAATAAATAAATAAATAAATAAATAAATAAATATATATATATATATATATATATAACTGTCAAATTTTTTTTTTTTTTTTTTTTTCAAGATTGCATTTTAATTTTAGCAAGGTTTATAAAAAGTAACAGGTTACTTATTTCATTTTTTCCTATTTGCTTATTACAACTTTTTTTAGCTAGTTTTTTATTGATTAAATAAATTTAACCCTTTTTACAATTATTACTACTATATATATATATATATAATTTTTTATTTAATTTTTTTTGTTTTTATATATATTTATTTAATATAAATATGTGTACCAATTTTTTAATTAATTTTGTTTTTTCATGTGCATAAATTTATTCTGAAATGTATACGTTTTGAAGAATCAAAAAGAAAATAATTAAAATAAATTTAATGAATAAATTATTATCACATAAAATTAAGATGATTACTGGAAGAAATGGAAAATGAAATTGGAATAAATAAGAATATATAGATGTGTTGTCTTTTAATATATATCCTATTATATATATATATATATATATTGAACATATTGTTTTTATAGGACAATGATTAGATATATTGTGTCTTAGAATTATACAAGGATAAAAATACTTTAAAAATATATGTGATCATTTATTTTTCTTACACAAATTTTACGAGGGAATTTATAAAATGATGCATATAATTTGTAAATTTAATTTTCATTAAGAATTATAGAAGAATTTAAGTTTTATATATTATGTATTTATATATATATATTTATGATTTCATATGATGAAAAAAAAAAAAAAAAATAATAATAATAAATAAAATAATAAATAAATACTCAATAAAATAAAAAGCGATTCATAATTTCAAAATTGATATGATTATTTCTGAGGGAATATAAAAATGATTTTATGTATTCATATTTATTATTATCATTTTTATAATCATATGTAAATTTAAATACTAGTAGCATTAATTTTATTAATTTTTTCTCAGCTTTTTGTACTTCTATATCATTCATATTGTATCCCTTTTTTAATAGCCATACAGCCCTGGTATATAAATTACTGTCTAAAAATAAAATTATATTTTGTATGTACTTATATTTTTCATTATTTAGTAAGTGCCAATAGACATTAAAAATTGTTTCATGTTCCTAGGAGAAAAAAAGAAGAGAAAAAAATGAAAAAATTTAAATCACCAAATTAACACAAAAAAGGTAGAGCAAATATATATATATATATATATATATATATATGTATATAATGGAACGTACCTGTGCTGAGTGCTTGGATAAGTATGTCTGTTGTGGACACAAAGTGGATGTGAAGTAATGATAATTATTCATAATATTTTTGTAACAATTATATATGGCATAAGGTATATTAAAAGTATTGTAGGCTTGATTAAATTGCAAAAATTTGAAGTTACATGTTAGTTTAAATCTGCATAGGGCACTGTTGCAACATATATAGGAAGGGCAAATTGTCCATCTATAAAGGAATAAATAAATAAATAAATATATATATATATATATATATATATGTATCTATGTATGTATATATTATGACATATAATTATTTATTTATTTATTTTTACCTTTTGCTTCTGTTACTAAAACCAACCGAAGATATTGAATAATTTCTTTTATTATATCTTACATTATTATTATTAAGGTTACTATTGTCATTATTATTATTATTATTATTATTATTGTTAGAATTAATATTATAGTTTCTTGTCATTTTTGAAATAAGTTGATTAAATGAATTGTGGTATAGTTGTTTTCTTCTTAATATATTTAATAATAGATGAAAATTATAATAGTTATTTAATGGATGGGAAATTGCGTTTATAATATTGACATTTTTATTTTCATTAAGATTATTATTTTTTAATGTGTATACCACATCAGTATTGCTATATGGTTTCGCTTGATCACACTTTTCTTTTTTGAATAAATGATTATTTTCATTATGTAAATTTTGTAAATGTATCATATTATTGAATATATTTAGGTAATTGGAATTATTATTGATTTTGTTAGTTTTTATTAAATCTTGTATAAAATTGGTAGGTGTACATATATTATTATATATATATGATGAATTCATATGATTATAGACATCATTATATATATTATTATGAACATGATTATAAGGATTATTATTTTTACTGTGGTCATTATAATTCTGCTCATTGGAATTCAGATCATTCAAATATGTTATTTCATTTTCCCCTGTACAATTAAGGTAATTAAGTGTGTTAGTTTCCTTTTTCCCATGATTCATACTTAAAATTTGATTATTATATACATATGGATATTTCTGATAATTATATTCCTTATTATCATTTATATGAAGATTGTTTTGTGTTACATTGGAAATATGATTTTTCAAATTACATTGCACATTTGATAAAGGTATAGAGGTAGTATATGAATTATTTGTGTTTTTTTCATTCCATGTGTTAATAATATTATTGTTATATGTTTCAAAGGATGGATAAGAATATAACTGTATCCTTTGATTATTTTCATATATATTATTATTCTCAATTATATTTGATTGATTATTTAATGAGTTATGTAAAAATGTATTACAAGTTCCATCATGGCTTTTATTAACAATTGAGTTATAGTAATAATCATTTAACTTATTAATTTTTAATAAATTGATATAATTATTTAAGTTATAATTTTTTAGTAAATTTAAATGATCAGTACAAATGTTAAGGTACTCTTTGTTCGTTCTGTTTTTTACATTTGTTAAAATGGTATTATGGTTATTTTCGACTTCTCTACATAGATTATTTTCATTATCAATATGATGTATATTATTAATATTGTTGATATGATCAAAATGATTTTTATTGTTAAAATGGTGTGTATTATTAAAATGGTTTGTATTGTTTATGTTGATTAAACAATTTATATTATTATTAATATTATCATTATTGTTATTATTATAATTATTACTATCATTATTATTATCATTATTATTATCATTAATATTATCATTATTATTATCATCATTATTGTCATCATTATTATCATCATTATTATCATCATTATTATCATTATTATTATTAATCATGCTTACCTTCATGTTCCTTTCTAAAATATCATCATTTTTATTTTTGAATTTATCTATATGAATAGGATTATCCATTTGTGTATCGATTTGCACACAAGGCAATTTATTTCCTGCATTGTTATATTTCGTATTCTTTACATTGTAACCATGATAATTATAGCAATTATTATTATTATTATTATTATTATTATTATTATTATTATTATTATTATTACTATTATTACTATTATATGAAGGGCATTTATTATTGATATAGACAGTGTTTGAAGAGAAATTACTCATATTTTCATAATTTCCATTTGTATTATAGGCTACATAATTATTATAATGTTGTTTATTTTTGCTATGATCACACATTTCAGACACATTATTTTGTTTATCATATTCCTGATCAATTTTATAATATAAGAATTCATTTGAATTTACATCACTGTTAATATATTTATTATTATTTATATTATTTATATTATCACAACAGGTACTAATTGAATCGTTTTTTAAGAGGCATAAATTATTATTTATTTGGTTATAATTATCTTCATTTATATTATGTTGCTCTAATATCATGTTTTTATTCGTATTATTATATTGTGATTTAATAATATTAGACGTGTTATCATTTACTATATTATTCTTGTTGTTTTGAATATTAATATAATTTTTATCATTATATTTATTTTGGTCGTTCCTAAAACAATTATAATAATAATAATTATTATTATTATTATTACATATGTCTTTATAATTATCATGATTTATAATATCCTTATTCATGTTATTTATATTATTATTATAAAGGATGTTTTTTTTGTCATTTTCCTTGTATGAGTTAATGTGTGTGTTTATATTTATATCATTGATATTGGTGTTTATATTATAATTGTTTATTTGGATTAATTGGTTATTTTCAGAAGTCGCAATATTATTATAATTTATGTGGTAATAATTTTGTGGCATGTAATTATTATGAATATTATCATTATTAAGATTATACATATTATTATTAGTGTAATTATTATATGAAATATTTGAAATATCTAAACCATCTGTATTATAATTATTTTCCATATTATGTATTAAAATATAATTATTTGTGTCTGTTGTATTTTCATTGTACTTTATTTGTTTTGTTTGTTGAAAATTAAATATTTCTATATTATTATTATTATTATTATTATCAATAGGATCATTTTTATTAATACCATCGGCGTTAACATGATTGTTTTGAATCACATATTCAGACATGTTATTAAAATTATGATTTCCTATGATTTCAGGACAGTTTATTTTTTCTATATCAGTAATAGAAGAATAATTTTGATATATTGGATATCTCGAATTTATTGTATATTCATTATTTGTATTAATTGAATCATCATTTGTTAATTTATTGTTTCCTTTTTCCATGTATAATTTGTTTGTAATTTTTGTTGATTCATTATAATATGTTCTTATATCATGTTGATTATTTTTATCATGATATATATTACTATTATGTTCATTTAAAATATTTTCATTTTTTGAAGGATAGGATAAAATATTTATATCTTCATTTACTATATTATTATTTATATGTTGTACTTTATTGTTATATGAATTATTCCATTGTGTATTGTTAATATTATTATTAGATCCCATTTCTTTTTTTTGATCATTTAATTTTTGATCTTGTACTACTAGATTAGATATTAAAATATCTGTTTGATTATTTATATATGTAAAACAATTTGATGAATTTGATTCATATATATTTTTTTTTTCAGGTAGGGAACATGTTTCATATTTATTGTCTGAATGAATATTCATTTGTTCTTCTATTGGATTTTTTGTGATATAATTATGAACATGATTTGAATAATGCTTATATAAAATTTTATTTTCATTAAATGTCTGGTGTATATTTTTTTCGTTTTTCATGTGAGAATAGTTGTTATTATTTATTGGTAAATCATTGTTCATATTATATGTATTTGCATAATTGTTATTACTATTACTGTTATTATTGCTATTATTATTATTAATACTATTATTACTATTATTATTATTATTATTATTATTATTATTATTATTATTATTATTTTCTCTATTATTGTGTGCATTTATAGAAACATCCTCATCGAGAATATCATGCGATAGACCATGTTGTATAACACCATTATTTAAATATGCAGTAATTATTTTGTCATCATTATTTGTAATGGAATTGTTAATTTCATTTAATTCTATATAACCATTTTTATGATCATAATTATTATCTATAGTATTATTTATACATTTATATTGATTTTTATTTGTTAATTCTTCATTTGATATATTTTTTAAAGAATTATTATCATGATAAAATATATTAATTTTTTTTTTTTTTTCGTTTTCATTTAGGTCAAAATATGAATTAATATAATTATGGTTATTGTTATCATTCATATTAATATTATTTATATATATGTTTATATCTTTAAGTTTTTCTTTTTCATATTTATTATCTTTGTTTGTCTTATCAATATCGTGGTGATAATTATTTATATGATCATTTGTATTATAAGATGAAGATATGTTTAAATCTAAATTTTGTTTATAATTCTTATCTATTGGAGAATTATCTAATTTGGTATATTCATTTTTAACAAAACTGGTAATATAATTATATTTTTCGTTTTGTTCATTATTTGTCGATATATCTTTTTGTTCTTTGTTAATAATTATATCATTATTATTTTCATTTTTGCGTATATTTATTTGTGTATCTATATTTTCATATATGTTTATGTTAATTTCATTTGAAGAATGTGCGTATGCACGTTTTTTTATCACCTCTTTATTATTTAGAATTTGGATTTCATTATTTTTCAATATATTATTTTGATAAGATGTGTATAAATTATTTATATTATTTATATTATTTATATTTTTCAGATTGATCATGTTGTCCATATTATCCATATTGTTCATATCATTTGTAATATTAAGGTTTTGATTTAATGTGTTTATGCAATTTTCATCTATTTCGTTTTGTTTCAAAATAAGTGTATTATTTTTGTTTATAGACCTATAAATTTGTTCATTTGTTTTATTTGTTTCTTCTTTTGATTTTTTTTCAATAATATGTTCTTCCTTATGACCATTCATTATAATATTATTACTTATATGTTTTTGGACTTTGTGAACTTCATTAGATAAAGGCATATGCTGAGTAATATTATAGTTGGAATTGTATAATTCCTGGTTAGGAATATATAAGCACACCTGATTACTATTACTATTATTACTATTGCTATTACTACTATTGCTATTACTACTATTGCTATTACTACTATTGCTATTACTACTATTGATATTACTACTATTGATATTACTACTATTGCTATTACTACTATTGTTACAATTATTATTATTATTATTATTATTATTATTATTATTATTATTATTATACATATCATTTGTAATATTAGAATTGTTATATTCATTATCGTTTACATTTATATGTATAGAAATAGTGTTACTGTCATATACATTATCATCCATAGATATATTGTTGTTTATACAATTTTTGTTTAGTTGATTATTAATTGTGGTTTTATAAGGTTCGTTGTTAACAAGTGGGTCTATATATGGGATATAATTATTACAATTTATTTGTGAATATACATTATTTTCATTCATATAATTATTATCATTACTAATAATATCATTAGAAATTATAAAGTTATTATTATTATTATTATTATTATTGTAAATGTTGGAAGTATAATAATCTTTCATTTGAATATTATTTTTCCATTCATTCATATTAATGCTAATGTCAGGGATAGAATTATCATTTTTTATATTTTTATTTTGATAATCATTATTTGTCTTCTTATTATTACACAAATTGATTTGTGTGTTTATACTTGAATTATTTATAATTGATGAATTGTCATTATTTATATGTATTTTTTCTTTCATGATATTATAGTTTGTGTTATTAAAATTTTGCATATTATTATGATAAAGGTCATAATTTTGTGTACAGTTAATATTACTATTAGTATTATTATTTAGATTTATCATTTTGTTCATATTACTACTATTATTTTGGTATATATGTATATTATTAAAATGTGTATTCGCTTCAGGTGTATTAATATTCTCCTCTTTGTTTTTTTTTTCTGTATCGAAATAATTTTGATTTAAAGAAACATTATTATCATTTTGATTATTTATTATATATGGATCCAAATTTATATTTGTACAATTTTGTGTATTTATCATTTGGTTAGTTGTATTGTTATGTTCATAATCTGGAATATGTTGTACATAATTCATTTGCTCTTTTATTTTATAATGTCCATTTGATGGGTTGGAAATATAATTTTGATTCTGTTGAGAATTTTGATCATCTTGTGTATTATCACATTTTTGAGGTATATCATATTTTATATATGATTTATTTTTATCACTTAATATTTTCTGCTCGTTAAGATGGTAATATTCATCATTATTTTTTATATTATTTGATATATCATTTTGATTTTTTGCATTTGATTGTTCAGGATTTATATTGTTCATTTGATGATTTTTTGATATTTTTGTATATTCATTTTTTTCTGAGTGAATATAACATATATCATTAATATGAGCTAGATGATTGTTTATCGGTTGTAAAATGGGTGCATTATTTTGGTCATGATCATTTTGTATATAAATATTATTATAGTAATTATTAACATGGTTGGTGTTATTCATATAATAACAGTAATAATTATTGTTGATATTATTATGCATATGATTATTCATAAAATAACAATTATTGTTATTATTATTATGATTAATACTTATGTCATTATTATTATGATTAATACTTATGTCATTATTATTATGATTAACACTTATGTCATTATTATTATGATTAATACTTATGTCTTTGTTATTATTATGATTAATACTTATGTCATTATTATTATGATTAATACTTATGTCATTGTTATTATTATGATTAATACTTATGTCATTATTATTATGATTAATACTTATGTCATTGTTATTATTATGATTAATACTTATGTCTTTGTTATTATTATGATTAATACTTATGTCGTTGTTATTATTATGATTAATACTTATGTCATTATTATTAAGGTTACTAGTTTGATAACCATTTTGTATATGTTCATTTCCTAATATGACAGATGATGTTTGTGAATATTTTTCCTTTATAATAGTTTGTATGTTTGGTGTTGTATTAATTTTGTCATTTATATGTTCATCATATAACTTTGTATAAATATTATTTATTGTACATAAATTATTTAAATTCCAATTTATTTGATTAAATTGTATTGGTTTATTAAAATATTTTACAGATGATAACATATTGATTTTATCATTTTTTTGATTAAATAATTCATTTTTTTTTAATGATAACATAGTACCTTTTTTACATAAATCTGTAATATAAAAACAATAATCATCATGATAATTTACAAGTTCACTAATTTTTCTTCTATTCATTCTTTTGCTAAATTTTTTATAAGTTTCGTTTTTTTTTTTCATAGAAATGTATATATCATCTGTTTCTCTTTCCATTTTTATTTCATCCTTTTTGTTATCTTTAATATGTTCAAGATTTTCTTTTATATTAATTCCAATTTTTGGTTTATTCAAATTATTTATACTAAAAGCGTTTTCCTGTTCTTCATTTTTATTATCTGATATGGCTACAGGTTTATGTTTGTATGACATTTCATTATTATCATTATAATTTATTAAATATTGATTATCTTCACAGGATTTAGTTTTTTGGTTATTATTATCCATTTCTCTTTCATTATGTTTAATAGTTTTTAAACAATTTTCTTCGTCTGTAATTATATTACCATCATCATTATTGTCATTAATATTATTATTATTTTGTGTTGTATTATTATTTTGAGTTGTATTATTATTTTGAATTGTATTATTATTTAGTGTTGTATTATAATTTTGTGGTGTATTATTATTTAGTGTTGTATTATTATTTTGTGTTGTATTATTATTTTGTGTTGTATTATAATTTTGTGGTGTATTATAATTTTGTGGTGTATTATTATTTAGTGTTGTATTATTATTTAGTGTTGTATTACTATTTAGTGTTGTATTATAATTTTGTGGTGTAATATTAATTTTTTTTTTTTTTCCTTTTGGTACGTCTTCCTTTTTATATCGATCCTCCGTTGTACTATTCATTTTTAATATTTCCTCAGATTTATATAAGAATTCTTTTTGGTCTTCCTTTCCTTTTTGTTGATCATAAGGCAAATAAGATTGTATATCCAAATTATGTATTTTCCCTTGTTCATTATTATATATATGCATTTTTTGAATGTCATTATTTATTTCTTTATTTATATTACATTCCCTTTCATTATTCATATCGTGTAATTTTTTTTTTTTTTTGTCATCTATATTGTCTTGTTTTTTTTCATTTTTTTTATTTAAAGAACATGAATTTGATTTATTCATAACCTTTTTATTTACATTATTTTGTTTGCATTCATTATTTAATGGATAGTTTCTTTTTTTTTTATTATTATTATTGTTCTTTTCCTTTTTAGAAATCTTAGTATCTTTAGATTCTTCAATGTTAGGATTAATTTTATAATTTAAAAAAAAGTTCTTTAATTTTTCATCAAATATTTTCATATCGTCTCCATCGGATTTATCTTCTTCATTTTTCATATTATTTCTTTCTTCTTCATACTTTTTTCGGATATTATGTATTTTAGTTAGTACGATTAATCCGATATCGAAATGCTCAAAAATAAAGTTCAAATCATTCTTTGGCATGAAATATGAGAAAAAGCTAAAAAATATTCTTTTATTTTCGCTTCTTAAAAACATAGGCACATGTCTTGGTTTCCCTTTTCTCATTTTTTCTTTATTTTTAATAATATCTTCTTTTATATTTAAAAAAAAAAAAAAAAAAAAATATATATTGAAAATAATTGTATATTTTCCTATAAACTCTAAATATCAATTTTTGGATAGGACAATTTGGAGGGGGGAAAAAAAAAAAGGAAAAAATTATGCACCAACAAAAAAGGTTGTCAACGAAAATATGTAACACAATATAAAAATGATAAAACAATATATATATATATATATATATAGATTCTATATTTTTTTATTTATTATTATTTAAAATTTTTTTGATCATATTATAAATAAGCACATTTTAAAGATAAATAGATCATTCTATTTAATTTTTTTTTTTATTTTGTGTATCCTACAATTTATATGTTCATATAGATTCTTGTATATATATATGTATATGATTATCTTAAAATAATATTAATATTTAAAAAAAAAAAAAAAAAAAAAAAAATTTAAGGTAATGTATAAAAACTATATAAATGTGAATATAAATGTAAATGTAAATATATAAATATATATATATATATACATATATATATATATATAAGCATATAATGAATATGAATATATATTTTGCTGGTTATATAAAATTAATCTTATATATCATATAGTTTTTTTTTTCCTTTTTTGCAAAATTTTTATTTGTTCTAAAATGTAGATATAAAAAATACAACCTATTTGTAATGAAATGACATCTATATACATCTTTATAACTTAAATAAAATTTATTTAATATTTAATAAAATTTTATAATATACATATATATATATATATATATATATATATTGTTTATATGTAGTCTATTTTTATTTTTTTTATTTTGGATGTGTATATATAAAAGTATGTGACATATGAGGGAAATGAAAAAATCGTACGAGAAAAGCTACAAAATATTATAAAAAGGATATAGAAAAAAAAAAGAAAAAAGAAAATTCAATATATTCCTCATTAAAAAATAAAATCTTAAAAATTATATAAATATAATTGTATATATATATATGTGATAATTGTTATGTATATTAAAAGAAATACTATATATAGAGAAAGAGAAAAAAAAAAAAAAAAAAAAGTATCAATTTATATTTATATATGATTTTTTTTATGTTTTGTTACGATAAAATTGCAGTATGAATCTCTTGTTATTAAATAAGTATAAGAGTGTAGCTTTTAATATTACACTATGTCACTTATAAAAATATCAACATTTGTGTATTCGTATATATATATATATTTTATTATTTATATATTATATTAAATAATGTATTTATATATGTAAGAGAATAAAAACAAAGAGGCATCTAAAAATAAAATAGCATAAAAAATAAAATGTTAATATTCTTATGCAGGTGCATTAATTTTTATTAATTATCTTATTTAGGTTAAATCTAGTATAGGGTTATCAAAATAATAAAAATAAAAAAAAAATATATATATACTTTATTTAATTCATTGCATGTAATTTTTGTGTCCACATAAAATATTTAATTAAAGAAATTAATAAACAATAATAATGTAGAGAAAATATTTAATGGGAAAAAAAATGAATGTACTAATTAACATATCAAGTTATATATATATATATATATATATATATATATATATATATATATATATGTATATATGTTTATATTTATAAACACATATAGATTTAAGTATATATCATTTTGGTGTTATATATTATGATATATATGTAATAACCTTCATTTTTAATAATATATTAATTTTTGTACTTAAATATATGTTTTTTTTAGCGATTTTTTATTGATCCCTTTTTTTTTTTTTTTTTTTTTTTTCACCTCAAATATCAATGATGTTACATGCAAGAGAATCCACAAAAAAATAAGAATAAATAAAATAAATAATAGATTAATATATATATATATATATATATATATATATATATATATAATAAATATTATTATTACATATTTTAATCTTAATATTAATATTATTTAAATTTTTTTTTCTTTTTTTTTTTCCTCATTTTGTGTATATTATATTTTTACACCTACATGCTTATGAACAAATTGATGTATAAACATAACAAAGTTTTTCATGAAGTCATTTATTTTTTCGAATATAGTTTTTTTTTTTTTTTAATGTTCATCTACATACTCATAATTCACTTGTGAAGTATTATAATTGTGGCTATTTTTCATTTTTAAAAAAATTTTACTTCTGTAGACCTTACAATACATAATTTATATGTATTTTATACGTGTAATATATACATATATTTACATTTTACACTTTTTTTTTTTTTTTTTAAATTGTTAAATGCTCTTTTATATATAAGCATGCATTGATAATAATTTAAAATATCTATTCATATATATATGAATAATAGTGGTTCAAATAATATATATATTTATATTTATATATTTTAATTGTAATTTTTCTTCCCCTTTCTGTATACAAAATTATAAAGTATTCTAATTTCTCATAAGAAATTACAAGCACAGAAAAAACAAAGAAAAAAAAAAAAAAATGAAGAACAAGAGAATACAATGAAAGGATGAATAAATAATATTTACATAAGATAATATATATATATATATATATATATATTGAAGGAAAAAATTTTTAATTTACATATAATATTGATAAACAACAAAAGCTCAATACTTTTAGAAATATTCAACTCACTTGATATTATATATATATATATATATATATTTTTTTTTTTTTTTTTTTTTATAAATTTTATATGAGAATATATTTGTGTTCTTTAAAAAATAAGAAAAAAAAAAAAAAAGGATTAAGGAAAATGATATTTTTCGAATACTTCAAATTTTTTTAATGAAATAATAAAATACATACATTTTTTTTTATTGTTTTGTGTATATATATATATATATATATATATATATATATATATATATGTATACATTTATGTAGAAATAATTTTTTTTTTTTTTTGGCGACGAAGTAGATTGTACATATGAATTTTATAATATTTATAAAAAGGAAATGTAAAAAAAAAAATTGATAAAGAACCTTATTTTTTTTTGGAGATTTATGTTTTTTGTATGAGGTTTCATATTAATAAAAATGTCAACATAGATATATTACATTATTATAATATATAAATATATTAAAATATATAATAACATCCTTTTTTTTTTCTTTTAGGAGGTGAATGATATTTATATATGTATTAAATAAACGACTATAAAACAATAAGAGGTGTCCTACAAATAAAAATTAATACAATAATTATATGTATATAATTATGCACTTTTTTTGTTCAAGTTTACTCTTTATTTGTAATGTATCTTTAAAAATTTTACTGTTTTTTTAAATTTTACATTAATTAGCGTTTCCTTAAAAAAGAAATCGGTATGCTTGTTATAAAACAATCTAGTAGAAATACTGATAGGAGGAAGAGAATATATGAATATATATATGTATATATTTTTTGATATACTTGTAATAATATATATGAACTAAATATATATTTATTTATTATTATACTTTACTCCTTGATCTTTATTATCATTAAGAAAAATTTCAACAATGATTTTATATTCATTAGACGTTAAGGCTGAAATATATATATATATATATATATATATATATATATATATATAACGTAATATAAAAAAAATATGGGGACGGTGAAATTATATTTATATATATATATTTTTTTTTTTTTTTTTTTTTTGTGTAAATATACTTTTTATATGATTTTTAATAATATTGGATAATTTTATTGATAATTCTTTCTTATCATCCTTATTTTTCAAATTATTCCTTATATCATTATTAACTAGAGTCTTTAAATTATCAATTATTTTGGTCTTCATTCTATTGAAATATTAAGCATACAAAATATCTATATTAAAAGATAATATTGAAGAGAGATATTATAAAATTTCTTGGATTATTATTAATAATATTTCCTGAGACTTATTTTAAAAAAAACAATGTTTGATGATAAAGGGACACATTATATTTTAGAATTACTATAAAGGAAGTTATATATTTTTATATGTAATATCCCCACACTAATATTAGTCATTATATACATATATATAATATATATTATATATATGTGTATACATATAATTTATTTTATAATTTCTTTATTATGTGTAATAAGAATAATTAGCTTATATTATTTATTAAGGATATCAAAATACTTCAATAATTAAATATATATATATATATATATATATATATATATATTATAAAATTATTGAAGTATTTGTACATAAAATAGTTATTATTATATAGTGTATTTATTTGTACTATATCTAATATTCTGTATATTCGTTTTATTTTTTATGCACATAAATGCATCTTATTTCCTATAAAGTGTATTTTATTTTATTTAAAAAGGCTTCAAGAATATGGGTTTCAAAATATTAATAAATATAAAAATGCAAAAATACTTTTATATTGATATTGTCAAAATGGAGGATATACACTTTATTTATATTTTCTTCTTCTTATATTTTTTTATTTATTTCTATAAATTAATATATTTTATATATACTTTAATTTTGTCGTCAATTTTTTTTACTTAAGATTATCAAATTATGTCTTATGTAGACAAATATATATATATATATAATATATGTGTGTATATTATTTCTAATTATTTATATTATTGTATGTACACAATATAATGTTTTTTTTTTTTTTTTTTTTTTTTTTTTTTGTATTGTTTCTTTTTTAATCTTAATTTTATGTTTGGGGTTATATTTTTATTACTCTTATTTTTATTATTAGTAGTAGTATTGTTGTTGTTCTTATATATTTTCTAACCTTTATAATTTTATTGTGACTATTTTTATTTAATATATAGACATGATATTTTCGAATTAACTTTATATATTATTTTCTTCCTTATATTTTCTTTTATTATTTTTTTCTCTATAAGTATATTTGTATATATACCATGAACATATGTTAATGAAAAAATTATATATTTTTTTTTTTTTGAAAGTTCAAAAAAAGAAATATTAAATATATGACCATATTTTTTATTATTATATATAAATATATATATATGATATTTATTGGACAAAATTTTTTCTGTTCTTTTTGTACTTAAATATATTTATTTGTTTTAGTATAACTATTGGCATATACATATACATATTTATTATAATTTTTTTTTTTTTTTTTCTTAATTAATTTTATTAATAAGATATTTTTTCATATTCATTATAATTGTTTTATATATATATATATATATATATTTATTTATTTATAATATGATTGTCTTTTATTTGTTTATTTAGAAATAAATTAAGTTTATGTTTTTTAAAATGTTGGAGTCTACTTTCCTTGGCTGTTTTTTTTTTTTTTTTTTTTTTTTTGTTACCCTTTTAAGGAAGCACTTTTATGCATATAAATTTTTTTTTTTTTTTTTGTTTTCTTTTTTTTTTGGTACCTATATTTTGTATTAAGAAAGAATGTTGAAACTGTTATTATTTTTATATGTCTAAATATAATGAGAATATTTATAATTGTTGTTAAATATAGTATAAATAAGCTTGTCCTTTTTTTTTTTTTTTTTTTTTTTTTTCTTTTATATTTATGTCTACACAACATTTAAAAAAATAAATAAAACAGGAAATAGTAAATTAAAAGAATTAATTTTTAATTTTTTTTTTTATACTTAATTTGAGACATTAGACATATATATATATATATATAACATATTTATATGTGTGTATATATGTGTCATTTTAGTTATATATATTTATTTATTTCTATAAGGTTACTATTTTATCAACATATTAAAAGTGGATCATATTCAAACCATCTTACAACCTCAGAAATATATATATATTTATATATATGTTTGTGTTTCTTTGAAATAAGTAGGAATATTTATATAGATGTACTTAATATAATATATTAAGTAAAATTATGAATAAATAAAAAAATAGTAATGCATCTAAAATATTATATCCTCCTATATATACATTAAATACTAAAAATTTTTATGAAGAATCAAATTCATTTAATGTTTTAAATATTTCAATGAAACAATATTTGGACAAAAATAATAAACATACAATAAATGAAAGAGAACAAAATGGTGATATATTTCATTTTAATGTAGATAATAAAATTTTTAGGAATTTAGATAAGCCTAATAACATTAATATGAATAGTGAAAATTACAATGTGGACAATAATTTAATAAGATGTAATAATAAGTATGATATACATGATATAAATCTTATAAATGATAGAAATGATAAAAATAATAAATATAATAGAAATGATGAACTGAATTTGAATTATGTACCATGTAATTCATTTGTGAATGCACCTAATAATTGTGTCAATAAATATACGAATAATAAAGTTAATGAAAAAAAGGATATTTTAAAAAATATCAAGGAACCATTTTTTTATTTTTCCAAGGAGAACAAAATTATAGAAGATAAAAATATAATATCAAAAAGGTATGTTGTTGATAGCCTATCCCATATTAATAATTATGTGCATCCTTATAATTCCACATCATTTTGTAATTATAACTATGTGGAAAATAATAAAACAAGAGGAAGATCTTTAAGTCATGTAAAAAATATGGGAATGCATGTGCGTAACAATTTTGAAAGTAAAGAGGAGCAAAATGATACTTCTACGTATTTTTTAAAGAAATCAAATATAACAGATGATCATATGAAAAATACTAATATTCATGTTATAAGTAATGATAATAATATTAATAAATATAATTATGTTGATAATAGAGAATATTTATTTCGAAACAATTTGCAAAAAATGTTATATGCTAAAAATATAAGTAATAGTAAAAAGAATGATAAAAAAAAGTATAGCTCTATAATTTATATAAAAAATCAAGATGCTCAGAAAAATAATAAAAAATGTAACAACTTTCCATTTATTGATCTTATCGATTTAAATATGAATGAAAAGCAAAATGATATATTAAAAATTAGTAAAAAGAATATATGTAAAGTTATGGAGAATAATATGACGAAAAATATTATATATAAACAAAACAAAACAAGCGAAATAAAAAATTATAATGTTAATAGAATAATGTGTTTGACACATAATAATGGAAAGTTAAAAAATCCTTTCGGAAAAGTAGATGATAAGAAAAATTATCATGAAAACTATTATAAGAATTATATAAATAGTAATTATAATGTGAAATGTAAAAATCATTATAATAATAATAGAAAAGTTCTTTGTAGTAATAATATGTTAAATGATCAGCTTGTTATGAATAATACAAATTTTGTTGATTCCATAAAAACAAAGGGGAATACATATTACGATATTAATAAACTATATAGAGGCAACAGTAAGGAATATGAAAATAAAAAAATTAGACTTAGTGGAGAGAACAAGATAACTGATAAAGTAGAAGAAAGTTATTTAATGAATAAGAATAAATTTTCTAAGAATATGATGAATAATTATAATGGTCATTATTCTAAGAATGGTAAAATCTGGACAAGTAAGGAAAATAAATATACTTTAGATGGAACATGTGTTATGAAATCTAATATTTATAAGAAGAATGAAGATGAATATAATATTAAAAAAGACATTGGAATAATTATTGCTAATAATAGTAATAATAATAATAATAATATTAATAATAATAATATTAATAATAATAATATTAATAATAATAATAATAATATTAATAATATTAATAATATTAATAACATTTGTGTGGATAAAAAATATACAGGGAATAGTAAGGGACATTATGTGAGAAATGATGAATATAATTACGTGAAATATTATAATGATAATAACACAAATAAAAAGAATAAGGATAATTATATTGTTAGTAATGCGTTAGATCATAATTCAATTAATGAAGAATGTATAAACAAGGTAAATATAAGGAAGGGAATGTTGTTACGAACTGATTTTCATTATAAGAATGGTTTAAAAAAAAAAAGTAGCATTATATATGATAAAGGGAATAATAAATATGTATTTTATAAAGACGACAAAAATGTTATGAAGAACATTATGCATCGTAATAATAAATGGGATTATGAACATGTATATTGTGATAATGAAAAAGGTAATAAAAATATGTTACTTGTGGGAAAAAATTTAAATTTATCGAATGATATAGAAAAGGATACAAAAGAATATATTAATAATATGGATGTAAAAACAAGCATAATTGAACAAAATAATTATATAAATTATACGTCAACTAAAGCTGATGGTATATGTCTTTTAAATAAAAAAAATAATAATACTATAAATAATCAAAATGTAACGAATGTTGATTCTGTAATATTAGAAAATAAACAAAATTACAATTTATATAACATAAACGTGGATGACAAAATGAATGACATAATAAAAATCCAGGAGGAGGAAAACAATGATAGCAGCAACAATAATAATGGTAATATTAATAATATAAATAATAATATAAATAAAAATATAAGTAATAATATAAACAATAATATAAATAACAATACTGGTAATAATATAAATAGCAATAGTAGTAATAATAATTATTATAATTATGATAAAGGAATGCATGTCAAAAATGATATGCAAACAAATAAATTACAAGTAAGAAAACATACTGATAATATAAAGAACATAAACTATTTATATACATCGAAAAAAACATTTGAAAATAATAAAGAAAGAAATGATTCTTTAATTATTAAAAGTGAACCTCTTTTCTTGAAAACTATTAAAACTAATGATAGAAATATAGATTTTATGAAGAATATAAAAAAGAATGACAACAATAATAAATGTGTGGACAAAGATAATTTAAATTATACATGTTGTAATAAAAATAAAAAGATAGGATCATCACCAGTTATTATTAGTAATATTAGAAATAATTATAATTTTAAGAATGATAGAGACAAGAAGGAAAATAATGAGGGTCAAACACATTTTGATATAGTTTATTTAAATAAATTAAAGATGAATGTTAAAGAGGAAAAAAAGATAAGGAAAAAAGAAAAAGGAAGAAAAACAAAAAAAATGAAACATACCATCAAATTATTGAAAAAAAAAAATAAGGAAAATAATTTACTATTAAATAAAATTGGAAAAAAAAATATAGATGAAAATTTCATAGTAGATGAAATATGTGATAATAATAAAGAAATTGAGAAAGGAGAAAAAAAAAATATTTATCATATTGAGAATATGAATAAAAATATAAAATATGATGAGTATAAAAGTAATGTATCTAATATTGATAGTATTATTATAAACACAATGTCTAATACAGTAATAAAAAATCCTTTGTGCGATAACTATCAAAAGAAGGATGATGTTTTTTATAAAAGCAAAATAAATTGTACAAATGAAATCTATGATAAGATAGACAATAATATGGGAAAAGAAAAAACTTATGATAATAATGATTTTATGAATAATAAGAAAGAAATAATTTGCGAAAAGGAAAAAGAAAAAATAAATCATAATATTTTACATGATAATAATGATAATAATATTAATAGTGATTTTGGTAAAAGTTATAATATTAAAGATATTGATTATAGTTATGAAGGAAAAAAATTAAATATAGAAAATAATTGTACAGGTGATACAATAAGGGATGATAATTTCAAATGCACACATGATCATAATAATAAGGAAGGATATTATGTACAATTTAATAATGAAAAAGTAATTAACAATAAATATATAGATAATAATATTGACAATTCATTTTTAACAAGTAATAATATATCAAATGATATTACACTTCCATGGAATAACGATAAAATGGTGAAATTGTGTTTAAAGAATAAAAGTAAAGAATCAAATAAAGAAAAAAAAAATGATGTTATAACAATTAATACGAAATTATCTAGATATGAAAGAGTGTTAATACATACTTGTATATATAAATTAAATTGGAAAAAATATATTGATAATATAAATAAAGGTATATTTTATTGGATCGGTTATAATATTAATGATTTCGATCATTATAATTATATGAAAAAGAAAAAAATTATTAATAGAATACCATCGATATATATGTATACCAAAAAAAAGACATTAACCTTTTTATTATCTCACTTATCTTTAATATTCCCTTCCTTATTTAATTTCTATCCAAATACATTTGTATTACCAGAAAATAAAAATATAATAAAATATATATTGGATAGTAATAATAAAGAATATTATATAATGAAGCCAGATTGTGGTAGTATGGGTATAGGTGTAAAGATAATAAACAAATATAATGATATCAATATTAATATATTGAATGGATATAATAGTTATATAATTCAAAGGTATATTGATAACCCATTATTAATGTATAAAAAGAAGTTCGATTTTAGAATATATATTTTATTATTACCAGGAAAAATTTATCCTAAAATATATTTATCTAAAGTTGGTTTTGCTCGTTTATGTACAGAAGATTATAAAAAAAAGAAACGATATATTTGTAATACATATATCCATTTAACTAATTATAGTATAAATAAAGATAATGATAAATATATAAGGAAAAAGAATATACATGACAAAAATAATAATAAACAATTATTAAGTGATGTTTTCATTTATTTAAAAAAAAATGGATATGATATAGATGATATATGGAAACAAATAAAGAAAATTACATGTCTAACATCTTTAGCTATATATTCTTATATAAAAGAAAAAATTAAATATAATTTCCATAATAATTTTTATTTCTATCAATTAATAGGTTTAGATATATTATTAGATAATAATGGAAAAGCATGGTTACTCGAAGTAAATTCTAATCCTTCTTTAAGGATAGATTATATTGATCAAAATTATTCTCATTTTGAAATACAGCTGGAAAGTATGTTTGATAGATATGTTAAAGAGCCTGTGATAAGTGAAATGTTTCTAATAGTATATGAGAAAATATATAAAAAATATATAAAGAAAAAAAATAAAAAGTCTAACAATGTTATGGTTCAAAAAGGTACATTTGAAAAATGTAGGAATAAAAATTATATTTGTTATGATAATAAAAGGAGGATATCATCAAAAGGTCACTTCAATAATATTAATAATAATAATAATAATAATAATAATAGTAACCCCAATGGAAGCGTTAGGAGTTTATCAAATTTTAGGGGTAATATAAAAAATCCAAAAGGGAAATTATGTACAAAAGGGGAATTATGTACAAAAGGGGAATTATCTACGAAATGGAAATTATCTACAAAAGGGGAATTATCTACAAAAGGAAAACAACATACAAATAAAATTAATCATTTTAAGGAATTTTCACTTTATTCAGAGGACAGATATTGTAGAGATAAAAGAACAAATACTAATTTACTTACAACTGAAAAAATAAAAAATGTTTCAAATGCAAATGAAGGTATGTGTAGTAAATTAAATGTAAGAAATAATGCAGAATCAAATATATCTAGTATGTATAATGTATCTAGTAGGAGTAATATATCTAGTGTAACTAATACAACAAATATATCATATATATCTAAAAATCAGAATACAGAAGCAAATATATTTAATTATACAAATAATCCATCTTCTGATAGTGAAAAAAGTTCATTATATAATTTCAGTAAAAACATTTTCCAAAATAATTATTTGAATAATATTAGAATGAAAAATATGTTAAAGAAAAAGAGTAAGGTAAAAAAGAATTTATTTCTGAAAAAAGAATATATGAGTAATGTAGATACATGTGTTGATGAAAATGATATTGGAAGTTTTACCTTGTCAAATAATATAAACAAACGCGAACAAATCAATAATGATTCTTTAAATGAGAAGAATGAAATTAATGGTATTGATAAGTTAGAAGAAGTGAATTCTAATAAATTATCTAATAAAAATTTAAATGATATTAATTATGAAGACAATATACAAAATGTGGTTCATGATAATTTGGATGATACTATATTTGATGATAAGAAAAAAAATAATTTTTTTCAAAAAATTCTTTTTGATGATATTGTTTTTAGTAAAAAAAATCTTGATATTAATAAATGCAGTGATAAAATGAAATATAATAAAGAATCAAATTTTGTAAAAATCAAAAGAAATGATATTAATGATGATTGTTCATATGAATATAAAGGAAATATAGAGAAGCATCATGATATATTAGATTGTTTTGATCATAAAAGTGATGTCATTTATTCAGGAGAAGAACAGAGGTTTGATAATTATTCTGATATTGGAAACAGTTCAAGTCATTTAGATAATAAGATTCACAATATGCCAAGTAATAGATATAATAAAGATGTATATAATTATAATAGAGAGAATGATATGAATGATGAAGGAGAATTATTCCAATCGAATATTTTAAATAAGGAAACATATGTTCAAATAGATAACCATGAAGATATACAATTAGAAAAATTTTTAACTAATGACATTGAAACATATAAATCTTTATATAGAAATATTAGTGATAATATTTTTAAAAAGAAAATCGAAAATTTAATTATGATAAGAACTAATTTATATAAATATATGAATTGCTTAAATGTACTGGGAATTAGATATATAAATAATAATAATAGTAACGATATAAAAAATATAGATGATTTATATAATAAGAATATTTCATTAGATTTTAAAAGATCTTATACTAAAATAAGGAAAGATATATTACATCCTTTAAAAAACGATGTGTTAGAAAAAAATATATATGTAAATTTAAAAAAAGAAACAAAAAAATATTATAACGAAATGAAGATATATAACAATTGTTATATATTGTTTGATTTTATTTTAAATAAATATGATAACAATTTAAAGAAAAATAAGAAAAAGTTGGAATATTATATGGACAAAAATACATTTTTATGTATGTGTACAGATATTAAAATAAATAATATAATTGATAATGTCTATATACCAAATAGTAGTACATACAATACATGTTTTGATATAAATAAAGGTTCAAATGAAAATCAAATATTTCAGATTGTAAAAGATCTATTATATAATCAATATTTAGATAGGAACAAAAAAAATAAAGTGCATAAGGAGGAGAGAAGTAGTTTTGAAAGTTCTGTGAATAAAAATGTTCAATTAGAGAATAGTAGTGATATAACTAATGGAAGTATATGTGATCATAAATTTTATTGTGTTAAAAATACCCAAGGACGGAATAAAACAAAACAACGATCTTATGGTGAATTTAGTGATATATCTTCACGAAGTGGGAAAATTTTAGGACGAAATGAAGAATGTAATAGTTCGGAAAAAATGGAAAATATGTTAACCACCCAAATAAATATTCGCAAGGATGATAATATTAATAAGGATGATAATATTAATAAGGATGATACTATAAATAAGGATAATACTATTAATAAGGATGATAATATTAATAAGGATAATACTATTAATAAGTATGATAATATAAATAAGTATGATAATATAAATAAGTATGATAGTATAAATAAGTATGATAATATAAATAAGTATGATAATATAAATAAGTATGATAATATAAATAAGTATGATAATATAAATAAGTATGACATTAATAATAATGATAAAAGTTTTGTTACCTCCAATTTTATGAATTGTAATTGTGCTACATTTTGCCCATTCACATTAATTCCCAATTGTAACAATATTGTAAACTTTAATACAATTGGATTAAGTAACAGTAAATATAAAAGTAAAAGGAAAAAAAAAATGAATATTTACGATTTAGAATATTTATTTAATAGACAAGTATTTTTCAGTAAATATATAAACAAAAATCAAGGGTTAACACTTATTGATTTTTTTTTATTAATGCAGGAAATATCTTTATTAATATTCCCATATATTAGTCATCTATGTATATATAATACTATATATCCTTATAAGAAAGATTTTTTTGATAAATTAAATGATCAAGAAAATAATATTTTTTCTAATATATATTGTGATAAGGGAAATATTAAAAATGATAGAAAAAAAAAAAATATTTGTGTTTATAATAAAAAAGTTCAGGAAGAACAATGTATGAATGAATCTAACTTAACATCAGAGAAGATAAAGAAAAAAAAAAAAAAAGGAGATTACATATGTGAATATGATATGTCTGTAAATAATAAATTTCATGTTCATAAAAATATAATTCATAACAAGGATGATTTTTTATGGCATAAAAATATTTGTAGTAATATATATAATTTATATGAATATATTCAAATGTGTATTAATCCGAATGTAAAGAATATATGTTTGGAGACTTTCTTAATATTTATTTTTAATAAATATGGTTTAACATGTAATTTATAATATTTCAAAAATTTTAACATATCTGAATTTTATGTATAATTTTATAGCATTTAAAATTAATGTTATCCTCTTATATGAATGAATAAATAAATACATATACACACACATATATATATATATATATATATATATATATATATATATATATATATATATATATGTGCTATTTATAATGTTGTTTTTATATATGCCTCTTAAAATTTTGTATATATAAAAGATCATATTGTTCATTTTTAAATTTATTACTTATAATCAGTATTCATATATTTTGTACAATTTATACATATAAAAAAAAAATTATATATACGGACATATTTTTACATTTATTTTGTGTATGTTTTATTTCCTCATTTTATATATATATATATATATATATATATATATATATATATATATTTTTAGTTGTTTTTATTTTAGATAAATAAAAATATGTACACATATATAGATATCTATATACATTTTACCTTAATTTTTAGAAAAGGACAAATGGTTACAAATATATATATATATATATATATATATATATATATATTATATGTAGGGAAAAGACTTAAGCTAGTATTTTACTATTCCCATAAGGATATATTTATTCACGGAATAAAATTATATATTATTTATTTTTGAAAAAAAAAATATAATGTCTATTTAATTTTTTTTTTTTTTTTTTTTTTTTGTTGAGTATAATTATTTGTAAAAAAAAAAAAATATATTGATAATATAAATTTTGTAATTAAGCATATTATTATTATTCATATTCATAAAATTGGTATGTCCTTAAATAAGGATATAAATTCTTATTGATTTCCTTATTCTAAAAAGTTTGTGCACAAACGAGTGGAAAATAATAAAGAAATAATATAAGAAGGAATTATGAATAATATATTATATATATAATTATATTAAATAAAATACCATTTTTAAGAAGAATAGCATGATGTAATAATTATAAAAAAAAAAAAAGAAAAGAAATACGTACAGAAAAAATTGCAAAGGAATGTTGAAACTATATGAATTTCATATTATTTTTCATAATCTTGTAAATATTTTATATGTTTATCAAAAATAAATGAATTAAAATGAAATAAAATAAAATAAAAAAAAAGGAAAATGTACATACATAAATATATATAAAATATAATTTTTAAATATATATATATATATATATATTATATTATCTTAATTTTTTTTTCTTTTTATGATAATACAATTTATATTTATCCAAATATAATAAACAGCAAAATAATAAAAAAAATAAATTGTTTTAAATAAGAAATTGAAAAAATAAAACAAATAAATAATTGTTTATCAAGATTGTTTATGTTCTCAAAATTATGATTTTGTTTGTACCTCATTTTTCATAATTGTGAAGATTATTATTATATATATGTATATATAATTTGAAATATTTTATTTTATTTTTTATTATTGTAAATATTATATATATGTTAATTTAAAAAAAAAAAAAAAATTGGAAAAAAAAGAAAAAAAAATGGAAAAAAAAAAAAAACGTATACATTTTCTAGCTCCATATTTATTATAACTTAAGTTATATCTTCTTATTATAGTTATGCTTATAATGAGTGTAATGTATAAAAAAAAAAAAAAAAATAAAATTATATAAACATATTTTGTGTATACATAAATATGCTTTTTTAGAGATTATATAAATTAATATATATATTAATTTATATAATGTTTTTTTTTATATATATTTTATTGTAATTCATTATATGTTTATAAGAATTTGATATTATAATTTTTATATAAAGTATATATTTAGATTATCCTAATGATACGATTTTTTTATATAAATAAATAAATAAATATACATATATATATATATTTATATTTATAATGTTTATGTTTTTTATGATGCATATATTTAAAAATAAACGTAGTGTGCATAATATGAACTAAATGAATGAACAAAAGTAAAAGAATATAAATACTTTTTTTCCATTTTTATTATATTTATAATATATAGTTATATTATTTATTACATAGAACACCTTTTATAGTGTATATAACATTTTATATAGTACGTAAAACATGATAGATAGTACATATAAGGTTTTATATGTTACACCTTATATATAACATCTTACATATAGCATCTTATATATAACTTCTTAAATATAAGATATTATACATAACGTCTTACATATAACGTGTTACATTCATTGTGAATGTATTTCAAATGAAGTGTTATAATTTATGCATGTATAAAATATATAGTTACATATATATATATATATATATATATCATAGTGTTTCTTGTAGAAAAAAAAAAAAAAAAAATCATTTGATATAATGGTTTATAAAAAACAGAATAAAAAAGGAACAGTACCAACATATAAAAATTCTTACAATAGGGAAAATGAATTAAAGAAAAAAAAGAATACCAAAGCAATAAAAAAAAAGAATGATATAGATATTATCAATAACAATCAGAATACTGTTATAATAAATCAGAAAGGTGAACAAAATATACCTTGTGGTTTAGAGAATGGAAAAGATTGTAATTTTTTGGATAAGGACAAAAAAATGAAAATGAAAGAAAAACATACCATACTTTTTGAAGGGGAAAGAAACCCTAATATATTTAGCAACAATAGCAATTCAACAAATGAAACATTAGATATTAATATATCAAATAAGGATGGAACAATTTTATATAATGTACAAGATGATAATATTAACAAAGAAGAGAAAGATAATAAAATGTGCGATGGGAATATATTACCCTGTAATGAAAAAAATGAAAAAAAAAATATCAAGAATGAAATGAAAAAGAATAAGAAATCGACAAAATTGTATTCTAATAATAATGGAAAGGATAATAATAATAATATTCTTAATGATGAAAATATTTCTAATGAAAATATTCCTAATGGTGAAATTAATCCTAATGATGAAAATAATCCTAATGATGAAAATATTTCTAATGGTGAAATTAATCCTAATGATGAAAATAATCCTAATGATGAAAATAAAACTGAACTTGATATATATGAAAATGAATTTAAACAATTATATGAAATGAATAATAAAGGATGCAAAAGAGTATATAAAAATAAATTGACAACAAAGGAAAAAAAAAAAAAAATGGTTAATTCAAATGTATATGAACATAAAAATTTTAACGATAATGTGATGAATGATAATATTGAAAATATCATATATGAGAATAACATATATTCTACAAAAATGGATAATTATCAAAAGAACAATAAAACTTTAAATAAGAAAGAGGATAAAAATTGTTTTATAAAAGAAAATGAAGTATCAATAAATGATATAAATAAAGAAAAAGAAATAAATAAAACAATGGAAAATTACAATGATATGTTAAATGGTCCCATGATAAATGAGAGTGATAATGATTATATTCTTATGAATAATGTGAAAAATAAAAAGAGGGAATATAGAAGAAAATATAAAAACAAGAAAATATGTGCACATGATAGTGAAAAGTATGAACTAGAAGTAGATGAAAATGAAGAAAAAAATATAAAAAAGTGTATGAAAAGAAAAAAGATTGATATGCAAGAACAAGTGCATGTATATAAAAAAAACGGAAAAGATATTATTAATAGTGATAATAATAAGATTAATAATGTTGTAGATGACATTATATCTAAAACAGATAAGAATGTAAATACAAATGCGGAGGATAATATGCAAGAAGAAAATGTTGCTAAACATTTGGAAAAAGGGGAAATAAAAAATATAAAGAAAAGTAAAAAAATGAAGAATAATAGTATTGAAAATGATGATATGATAAACGCTAATAATGATATTATTAGAAATATTAGTGCAATTACAACAAATGCAAATAATACTTCAGCAACTACTACTAATACTACAGTAACTACTGCTGCCTTTAATCATAATAATAATAATTATTATAAGGAAGACATTAATATTAGTGAGGATATAAATAAATGTCTTGGTGAATTGAAACATAACCAAGAAAAGTCCCAGAAAGACAAAACAAATAATGACAGTGGAGGAAAAAAGAAATATAAGAGACTTTTGAAAAATTTAGAAATTGATTTAAGTAGCAAAATTATAGATCATGATATTTCTAAGAGGATAAGAACATGGAGTGGAAATTTAAGTTTAAAAGAAAAAATTAATTATTTTATAAAAAATAACATTGCAACGAAAACTGAATATAAATATGGAAAGAAACCTAATACCTTATCTATATGTAATCAATTTAATTTATATAACCATTTAACTATGCTAAATGATTTTAATAGATTACATTATTATAGAGCAGCTATGAGATGGACTGGACATAATGATATATCATGTGAATCAGGTAGTAATAATTTGGTACAGAATGGAAACAATTGGACTAATACATGTTCTGTTAATTCAATAAGGAGTAATAGTATAAATATGAACAATTCAAACAATGGTGATAATAATACCTTAAGTTTATGTTATACTGAAAGTATTAATAGTATAATGAATACTACCAATGTAAATACAATGGATAGCTTGAATTTATATAAATTAAATGATATGAAGAATGGGAAAAATCCATATATCTTTTTTGAAAATAACAAAGGTTGTTATGTTTATAATAAAAACATTATTGAAATAGGGACGGGTCCATTATCCTTATTATCCATTAATGCTATATTAAACGGTGCAAAACATGTAGATGCTTTAGAGGTTAATAAAGATGCTTCTGAGATGGCCAAAAATTTAATAGAAGGGTATAATTTAGAGGATTATATTAAAATTATAAATTGTTATTCGAAGGTATATGAATATAAAGAAAACGATATTCAGAGAAAATTAAAGAGAAAGAATCATTCATACAGCTTTAAGGACAACAGTTTGGATGAACATTATTGTCGTAATTTTAATTACGATTTAATTATAAGTGAAGTCATTGGTGATTTTGCTTCACAAGAGGGAGTGGCTGATATATATTTGGATTTACATAAGAAAATATTTGCCTATAGAAAATATCAAGAATATTTAACACATTGGAAGTCATCTAATAATAGTACTACGGAATTATCTGTTTCAAAAATGGAGGTCTTACAAGATAGAGAATTGAATAATGAAGGAACAGATACAAAAGTAGATGTAACAAAAATAAACGAAAATGATAATATAAAATATGAAGATAAAAATTTAAGTAATATTAATAGTGAGGAGGATAAAAATAAGAAAAAGTTGAATATTAATATTATGAATAAAGAGAAGAAATTAACATACAATCAATTTTCCTCCAACAGCGAATTATATAATTGTGAAGAATTCTTTAATATGAATATTAAAAGTATTCCATATAGTGTTACCACATTTTATTGTCCTGTTAAGTTTCCATATACAGATAATATAATATATAAAAGTGATCAATATCCTGAAAGAACTATTATTAGCCCTAAAAATAAATTATTACAATCTGTCACTTTAGACTGGTCCAATTTGACTTTAAATGGTGATAACAAAGAAGATACTACTGATTTTGGGGTATTAGAATATTTATATTTAGAACAAAATATAATTAATCAAGTAATACAAAAGAGAAATCATATATTTTGTGTTAAGAAAAGTGGTCCATTTTGTGGATTCCTAATAACAATTGATGTGGAAATAAGAAAGGGTGAACATTTTGGTACTAAATATGGAACATGTGATAGTTGGTACACTAATATTGTTTTATTAAAAAATGAAATAATGTTAGAAGAAAATGATTTAATAATTAATAAAACATATACTAATTTGTTAAATTATAATGAGCATTTTGTTGATAAAAAAACAGTATTAGTTTCAAGACCTTCGTATACATTTTATGGTTATATATTAAGACCATTTAATGAATGTACTAATTTGGATACCATTTCAGAAGATGGAAATACAATGAATAGTTCATCTAATTCTTTATCAAAAGAATTAAATAATTTATGTAATGACGATAATTATATTTATTTGGATGACGAATCTATATTATTATTGGATCAATTAAATTTTTACGAAAAAAATACATTATCCACAAGTATATGTAAAGAAAAACAGGAAGGCTTATATGATGATAAAGATTTTATGAATAATATATATCATACTGATGAAGTAAAAAATATGAAGGGGGATTTTGATAAGGACACTATAGAAGTAGAAAAAAAACATATAGGAAAAAATTCAAAAGAAGATGAAAGATCTCAAAAAATTAAAAAAAATAAATATTTTGTGGTCAAAAAAAGATACAAGAAAAAAAAAATGGATTTAGAAGATATGGAACATAAAAAACCTTCTAATGAAAGCAAAGAAGTGTACGAAAAAGATATAGAGGAAATTACTGAAAATTATAATTTAAATGCAGAATTATATTCTGAGAAATTAAAAGATAAAATTTTAATATATAAAAATATAAAATATAGGATATTAACTTTTTATGATCCAGTGGTTATTGATTATGATGAACAAGCTACTGTCATATATAAAAAGGATGATATATATAATAGTAAGGAAAATAATGTAAACAAATTTGTGAATAATGTGTATCAATAACGATTCAAAGGGAATATAAAAAATTATTTTCCATAAAAAAATAGATTATATTAGATTTTATATATTCTTAATTTATAACAAAGCTATAGGAAACACTACATGTTCGCAATATATATGTATATATATATATATATATATATATATATATATTTATTTATTTATTTATTTATATTTTTTATCCTTTTTGTGATTCCTTTATCGTTGTCCTGTACTTTATTTTATTTATTTATTTTTTGTTTTATTATAATTTTTCATTATATGACTTTCTTATTTTACGGGTTCTGCACTATACTATTTTTTCATTATGTGTTTCTTCGATTATATGGTATTTCTACCATTCGATTTTTCACGTTATATGATTTTTTCATATTATATGATTTTTCACGTTATATGATTTTTTACACTATATGATTTTACGCATTATAAGATTTTTCATACTATATGATTTTTCGCATATGACATTTTTAACATGTAAGATTGTTCACATGTAAGATTGTTCACATGTAAGATTGTTCACATGTAAGATTTTTCACATTGGTTTTAGTGTTACCTTTTCATTAACTTAGAAAGGATAATATAAATTAACATTCCTCATGATTACATATATGTATATGTCTATATATACATAGGATATTTTTTATCCTAAAAATTGTTAACTATTATATTCACAAAAAGTATAGAACATATTATATCTTATGTTAATTTTTGAGTTTTAAAAATTAATATAAATTTCTTTATAAAAAGGGAAAATAATATAATGAAACTGTATACTAATATGTATATCTATATATGTATTCATATTTTGTACAAAATAGAAAAAAAAAAAAATGAAATAATAATTTGTATATATATATATATATATATTTCTCATCTTTTTAATGATAAAAGAACAGTAAACATAATAAAAACCATATATGTAACAGTGTGATTGTGAAAATTAATAAACGACTCAGCTTGGGGTGTAGCAGGGTCTACACCACCCATTGCCATTCTCCACATTTTAGGTGCATCACATCTAAAATAAAAAATAAAATAAAATATTACAAAGGATATAATTACATATACATACATATATATATATATATATATATATATATATATTTTCATGTATTGTTCACAGAAAAGAAATATCTTATATGTGCAAATGTGACAATGATAATATTACAGTATGATATAGTATATATACATATGAATGCTATATAGCTTTAAAATAAATGTCACATATTATTTATACATAAAAATAAAATAATGAAAAAAAAAACAAGTATCTATTATTTTACACATACCTTGCTATATCAAATTTTGGTACTAAATTTGTTTTCAATATATTAAAATATTTGGATAAAAATACATTTTTCCTTTCTTCAAACATGATGAAAAATTAATGTAAGGAAAATAAAGAAAATCCAAAATGTGTATAAAATTTTTATTACGAGTACTATTTTTATTATATCTTTTTTAAATATCAAATAATATATATATATAATATTATTATATAAAAACTACTTATAAATTATATAATAATAAATTATAAAAATATTTGGAAAAAAAGAAAAATAGAAAATATATATGAGGGGTAATATAAATTGCAAAAATAATTTTATTCAAAACATGTATTATTATTAAACATATATTATATATATATATATATATATATATGTATTTATATATATTTATTTTTTATGGAAAACAGTACCAAGTTTATTAATTTTTTTTTGAAATAAAAAAAAATTAAAAACATCAAAATTTAATGTTATCATATATTAAAGTGTATTTGTCGGAATAATATTTTAAAAGGAACAATAAACAGCACATATAAAAAAAAATATAAAAAAAAGAAAAACAATATTACAAAAATAATTAAAAAAATAATTAATTAAAAAAAATACAAAAATATAATTTAATTATATTTATCATTAAAAATGTATATATTTATATATATATATATATATTTATATATTTAATATAATAAATAAAATAACATTAATAATTTTTATAATGGCGTTTTAATTCCATTGCATTTTATTTCATTCCAGTAGTAACCTTTTTAAATATAAATATGCCCCTTTACCTGTTCTATAATTAATTTTATTTTGATTTAAGGGAATATCATGAGAAAAATAATTATAACTATTATAAACTTTATCAACTGTGATATTGTATAGTATGTGTATTTTATTTAAATTATTATATATATCTTTATTTTGAATGTCTTTAAAATTATTTTTATCTAATGATGATAAATGATTTTGTACTAAGGATAACCCACTTAAAGCATAACACGTATGATAATAATCTATCCTTTCTTTTGGTTTATCTTTCATTCCTCCTTTGCTATTTTGTGAACATAAATATAAGTAAAGTTTTAAATAATTTGCATTGAACAGAACATTCTTTTGTATATATTCATTTTTGTAATTTTCAAAAAATAATATATCTTTCATAATTTTTGATTCATTTGATATATTCTTTACATTTTGATAGTGTAAACATTTTGTTGCCTCATTTGGCATTTTCTGATATGTTAGTACATCTTTTTGTTCACATAAATAATTATTAGCATTATCATTATTTTGATTATTAAATTTAAAATTTTTATTTAAATATTTATACAAACAATTTGATTTTATATTTTTTGTATATGTATTTGAATTTATATCCTCTTCACTATATAATTCATATGATTTTGAATAATCTTTTATTTCATTCCCTTTTTCTATAATAACATATTCGCCTTGATTATTATTTTTTGTTTTGCCACCTTTATTAAAAAGTATTCTTTTTAACATATATATTTCATATATTAAAAAGAATATAGAACCCATCCAAAATGAATAACATGAATCAACCAACTTATTTGTTCTTCCCATGAATGCACCTTCTATATTACTTTGTTTATTCATTAACCAATGTGTTAAATTTTTCAGATTTATTTTATTAACTTTTCCTAATATACATAAGGTAGCTAAAGCACAATAAGAATACCCTCCATGACATTCTTGAAATTTTTCACTTGTAAAACCACCTTCATAATTTTGACATGATAAAATATATTTTTCAACATTTTTTTTAACCTCATTTGTTAATATATGACACATAGAACAAATAGATATAGCACAATAAGTTCCTCGCATATCAATTTCTCCATTTATATGTACTCTAAAAGATCCATCTTTACATTTCAATTTTAATATATAAGAATGCAACTTTTTTTTATCAAGAAAGCTTAAGAAGTTATTTTCTTCATCATGTAAATATATGAAAACACAGACAGCTGCATAAGTTGTTGCAATGTGTGTATATTGATTTAATCCTCCACCAAATCCTCCATCATTATTTTTTATTTTATTTAGATAAAGGAAAATACATTTTTTAATATAATCAAATGTAGCTTTACCTATTTTTTCTTCAATTTCAAATGTGTTATATAATATATGTATGGAATGTATACACCAATAAAAAATCCAAGGCTTTGAAGCTTCTAAACTAATTAATTTCAAATTCTTTAAAAAAAATATATCAAGACAAAATTTGAAATGAAGATGTTTTTCTAACTGTAAATTTAATATGCTCATAAATTTATTTAATAAATTGTTTGATTTATTTAATTTAAAATTATATTTGTACGTTGATAATATGTAAGGGTCTTCTTTTTTTATATGAATACTCTTAAATTCGACTATGTTAAAATTTGAATTATTTTTTGAATCAATTTCCTTATCATTTATAAATTTGTGCAATTCTATGTCTATATTGTGAAAATATTGTTTGTTATATTCTTTCGTTTGATTATTTATATAATCAATATTGTTTTCATTTTGAATATATGTAGATGGTTCCTCATGATACAATTGTTTAAAATGTTCAAAAGTATGTAAAGGTGTAGGCTTATTAAGTATATTTTTATTATCGATATTGTTTATTTGTTTTATGTAGGAATATATTGTATCGAAAGTATAAGATTCGTTTTTGAAGTAAGAAGAGATATCTTCAATTTTATGTACATCATTAAAGAGGAAATATATAATTATATCAGGTATATGTATGTTTGGATTATTCAAAAGCATATCAATGATGGTAGAAGAAAAGGAGTTGTAATAAATTGTTAATATTTGTTTTTCTACTTTTAATTTTTCTTTTATTGTTTTACTATTTTTATTACAATTTAAATGGAAATTGAAAAAAGTATTATTTAAAAGATGGTCATTATTTTTTATATCACAAAATATATAATTATTATCATTATCAATGTAAGTAGGTAATGTTTCTTGTTTTATATTGTTTTCCTTACTAGATAATTTTGTTACATTTTTATAAATATCTGTATATTTTTCACATATATCTTCATTTGAACAATGTACTTGATTATTTTGAGTTAAATTATTTGCATTTTGTTGCTTCATGATATTATATAAATGTTTAGGTTTATAATTGTCTGATTTATAGTTTTGATTAATACAATGATCATTTATTGTATGTTCTTTAATGTGCTTATTATTAAAAAACAGGGAATTAAAAAAATTATCATCGTCTATCGAGTTTAAATATTCTTCATTTATAATATCTGATGAGCATGAAGAAAAACTTGTATTTATACTATTTTTTTCGGTAGTGTCATAATCTAAATAATCTTCATTTAAATTAAATATATAATTAAACAACAATTTTATAATATTTTCTATATAATTATATGATGTTTCATTTTCAAAATCTATATTAATTGCATACTTATCTTTTTCATAATTTATTAACTCATATAAAAGGCGAATCAAAATTTTGTTCTTATAATATCTCAATAAATACGAATCATTTTTTCCCATTTTCCAGCAAATATTTTTTTTTACAATATTTATATATTAAATGAAGGTGTTAAAATTATTTCACAAAATTTTATTGTTACCATAAGTACATTGGAAACTTATATATATATATATATATATAGGTATATTATTACAATATTATTCAAATTAAAATTGATAAAGAATATTTCAAATTTAATTAACATACATATACTTTTTTTTTTTTTTTTTTTTTTTATTAGAATAAATAAAAAATATATATTACAAATTGAAGATTTTACATTTTGCTTCATTCAATTTTTTCATCTACATAAAATATATATATCTATAATTTTAATTGAAAAATTTTGTCATTAATGAAAATTTTTATTTAGTATCCTCTTCTATGAAAAGGGAAAATTATAACAAATTGGGAAAAAATAAAATAAAAATAAAAACATAAAAATAAAAGAATGAAAATAAAACATAAAAATAAAAGAATGAAAATAAAACATAAAAATAAAAGAATGAAAATAAAACATAAAAATAAAAGAATGAAAATAAAACATAAAAATAAAAGAATGAAAATAAAACATAAAAATAAAAGAATGAAAATAAAACATAAAAATAAAAGAATGAAAAAAGATTAAAATAAAAACATAAAAATAAAAATAAAAACAAAGCTTTAAATAAAAATGTAAATTTCTAATTAAAAAAATAAATATAATTAAACATTAAATTAAATTAATACATAAAAAAAAATGTATACTTATATAAATATATATGTAAAATGATTGAAACATATGTAATATAAAACATATACGAAAAGATTTATAAAGTTAAATATATGAAACCAATACAAAAAAATTTTAATTATTTATATATATATATATATATATATATATATAATATATATATATATTTTAGTAACCTATTGCTTATAGAAAAAAAAAAAAAAAAAAAAAGGAAAAGAAGAGAAAAGGAAAGAAAAATATAGATATATTTGAATTTAAATTAAAATGGTTAATTTATTTTATTTTGCAATGTTCTACTTATAGGAAATTAGTTAAAACAAAAAAGGTTCCTTTAGAAATAAATTTGGAGACTTTGGCATTTGGATTCATCTAAAAAAGAACATTTATAAAAATAATTAAGGCATGTTACTTTTTGTGTTGTGTGTACATATATATTTTTTATGCATATAAATGATATTTTTTTAGTTTTTATATATTTATTTTTAATTACTTCTAAATAATATTTAATTAGGTCATTATTATTAGTACAAAGAATAGCGTCATGTTTCATGCATAATTTTATAATAAAGTCTATATCTGTAGAAAAAAAAATGAAAAAAAAAAAAAAAAAATTAAGAGTAAGAAAGATAATACATAAAAATGGAATAATTTTTTTTTTATATTTATTTATGGTCAATACCTTTATGATTCATGGTAAATATTGTCGAACTAATTTTCCTATAACCTATTTTTAAGAGGCCATCTTTCTTTAATTCCTAATGAGAAAAATAACAGAATGGAACTAATATAAGTATTCTGTAATATTTGTAATATATGGTAATGTTATATATATATATATATATATATATATATATGTATATGTATGTATGTATGCTTATTTTTGATTACATTTAGAACATATAAATGAAAATTTGCTGGTTCATCCAAGTTATTTTCACAAAGTGCTATTTCATTGTACCACCAGTAGGGAACATATACCTGAATAAATTGAAGAAATAAATAACATGTGTGTGCATTTTCTAATTTTATACATATGAACTGTAATGAGTTACTTTTATGTAATCATAAGGATATAATAATATGGGCATAATATATATATATATATATATATATATATATATATATTTATTTATTTATTTTATGTATGCTTGTTTTCATTCCTTTTAAAACAGTACCATTGGCTTTAATTTTTTTTGAAACAATGAAGTGACTGCATATATTAATCTAGAGATAGATATTTTTGTCTTATATTGAACTAAATACGAATATTCATCATTTACTAAAACATCAAAATTAAAATTTTTATCATCTATATATCCATCCATTCCTGAAGATATATTTAGTGCATCTAAAAGTACAATTTGTGTAGAATTATTTACATATCTTAAATGAGGTTTCCACGTAAGCATAGTATGATATTTATTTTGATCATTTAATATTTGTTCATAATAAGAATTATTATTATGGAAATTATTTATTTCATTTTGATTATTTAAATTACCAATTTCATTATTGTTATGATGTAGAGGGTAGCACGTTTTCGGTTCATTTGCTTTGTCATCTTTTTTCTGTATAGTATAATCAGAGAATAAGGATGTATTTTTTTCTTTATAAAAATATATAACTTCATATGAATATCTTAACAATATAATATCATACCCTTTTAATATTCCAAATTCATTATAATCAGATTTATTTAAATATTCATCATTAAATACTCCATCTGTATATGTTTTTTCTATGCAATTTAAGGTTTCATCTTTTATTCCTGTATGAAGTAGAAATAAAATAGATAAATGTTCAGGTTCGAAGATATCATTAATATATAGGATACTTTTTATTTTTTGTTGTTTTAAAAAATTAATTATATAATCTTCTTTTTCATTTTGTATATCATTTGTAATATCATCTTCAATAACATTTTCCATATCAATATCAATTGGTTTGTTAGGTGAATTAATATTTTCATTATTCATTTTTGGTTCATAATTTTGTTCTATAGTATTATCATAATCCTTTTTATTTTTTTTTGTTTTTTTTTTATTTGTATTATTTTTTTCTTGTTCTGAAATTAGTTTTTCAATATTTTTAAACATTTTATGATTAAAATTTATGGTGATATGCCCTGCACTGTCAATACATTTATGTATATTTAATTTAAGGGGTGTCTCGATTAAAAAGAAGATACGTTCTTTATTGCATGAATCGTTTAATAAATAATAAGAATAATTTAATATCATATCTAAAAAATTGTCTAGCTTTAATATCATATTTTCAAAATAATAAAACCATGTATAGAAATATATATTAGTACTAATGTTTTTATTTATTTTTAATTCTTCATATATATAATATACATTGGTTATCCCTTCTTCATCATTAAAATGACTTTCTAATTCTTTAATAATACAACTTTGCATGTAATGTCCTTCATTTATATATATATCCATATTTTGATTAAAACTAATATCATACTGGTTTGATTTATCTTCTTTCTTAGTTCTCTTAGTAATTTCCTCCTTATGTGGATTATCCACATTTTCTATTTCATCATTTTGTTTTTGTCTACTCTTATTCCTTTTTTTAGAATCTATCATTATATGTTTGAAATATTAAATACATGTTAAAACATAAAAATGTATATACAAATGTGTGTATGTATTTTGATATACTAATTTTTCTCATTTTTAATATGTTATATTAAAAACGTAAAGTCATATATATATATATATATATATATATATATATATATATATATATAAATATGTTTATGCTTATATAAATATAATACTTTATAGAATTATAAAATAAATTAAAATAAAATAATAAATTATGTTAGTTGAATAAATAATTACATGGTATAAGTTTATAAAAAAAATGTAATATTATAGAATTCGTTATACACAAAAAAAAAAAAAAATAAATAAATAAAAAAAAAATATAATATAATATATATAAATAATAATATATACTTATATATATATATATATATATTTAGATATTTATTATTTCATGGAATAATAAATAAGAAAAAAAAAAAAAAAGTAACACATACGTATATATATATATATATATATATATATATATATATGTATATGTATATATTTGTATTTTTTTTTATTTTTTTCCGATAAATTTCCATGGTGTATATATATTTTTATATATGTTTATTATTATGAATAGTAAAAGATAAAAAAAAAAAAATCTTATTCTTTTTGTTTTAATATTTAATTTATCATAAATGAAATAAAATAAGAATGTATATATATATATATATATATATATATAATTTGTTAACAGAGACGTGAAAAAAAAAAAAAAAAAAAATGGTATTTTTCTTTTAAAAGTTTTTTTCAAATAAAAGAAATACAAAATTGAAGATATGAATATAGTATAATTATATTATGCGAATTATATAAATAAAATAATGTATTGTTTTTATCATATATCTAAAAATATCAACTGTGTAATTTAAATTGTACGCTTGAAAAAAATAAAATTAACTTGAAATAGAAAAAAAAAAATAAAAAAATAAAATAAAATAAGAACTATATATTTTTTCATTATTGTTATTATTTATTAGATTTTTTTTTTTTAAATATTAATATATTTTTTATATACGTTAAGAAATATAATACATACTAAAACATTCACATTTATTTATATTTATATGAAAGAAAAAAAAAAAAAAATTCGAAAAAAGAATATTTATGTAATAAATGTATAAAATATAGTGTATTATTATTATTATTATTATTATTATTATTATTATTATATATATTTATCTAAAATTTTATTCTTATTTAAAATGCGTATTCTCATGAAATAAGAAAACATAAAATAAGTTAAAAAAAATAAAAAATATAAGTACCAAAAACAAAGAATAAAAATATTATATTTAAGAAATATTAAAAAAATAAGAACAATAGGAAAGATGTTTTATAGAACAGGAAGAATATTTTTTAGTACTGCAAAAAATAGTAACCTGTATTTATCGATTTCTTCCTCAAGTGAATCTATATTTAGAAATCAAGTAATAAAAAGAGCTTCCTTTCCAGGTTAATATTAAAAAAAATATATATATACATATATGTATTTATATAATTATGTGTGTTTATATTTTCAGGTATTGAAGGTTATTTTACTGTAACTAATAATCATAGTCCCCTGGTTACTTTATTAAGAAATGGAATAATAACAGTCGAATTTGATGATAAGGAAAAGAAACAATTTTTTATTTCAGATGGAATATTTATATATAAAAAGAGTAATGACAATAATAGTAGCAATAATGCTGAAATAGTTGGTGTGGAAATAGTTCCATTAGAATATTTAGACAAAAATAAAACAATTAAAGTTTTACAAGAAATGTGTGCAATAAATGATGCTACGGATGATAAATGGAGAAAAATAAAAACACTTTTAGGGTTAAATAAATAAATATAAATATAAATATATATATATATATATATATATATATATATTATTGTGGCTATATAGTATTATATGCATATATATATTTTTTCACTTTGTATATATTTTTAATTTTTTTTTTTTTATTTTGTAGGAAAGAATTATGTTCTTCTATTCTTCGTGTTGCTACATAATTCCAGATGCACATATAAAAGAATGTATACTAAAAAAATAGAAAAACTAATAAAATGATAGTGCTCAATGCATGCTTTTTTATTATAATAATATTTTTATAAAATTATTAGATTATTTATAATTAAATTAATATATATTTTTTCTGAATATGATTAATTTTTATAATTGAATATATGTAAAATATTTATTGGTATATTTTTTGTTTATTTGTTTGTTTGTTTGCTTCTTTTTTTTTTTTTTTTTTATCTTATGTGTATATAACTACTAATCTTTTACGTTTTAACTCACTTAATTTTAATAACACATATAATATTTTTTAAATAGATAAAAAATCAAATTTTATACAAAAGACATGCCACTCGTTTTGAGAAGAAACTCAGGAAAAAAAAAAATAAACAATAATAAAAATCTGCATGTGTTCTTATTATATAAAGAAAATATATCAGACTTTATATTATTTATTTATTTTATATTTTGTTTACATGGTTATAGCTTTTTGTCTCAAAAGTTAAAAAGAAAAATAATAATCATGAATTAAAAATTATAAATTGAAAAATGTGAAATTAAATGAATTTTAAGTTCTTAAAATTTTTATATATAGAACCTACAGGTATGTTACTGTTATTTTCTTTATAAATTAAAAAAAATATATATTTATATATTTATCTTTTTATGTGAGAAATAATAAATTTTTTTTTTGATATAATTTGAATCTATATTATATATTTATATACATGTGTGAATAGGTATATGTAATTATTTTTTTTGGTTTGTATAACAACTTTATATATATATATATATATATATATATATATATGTACTGCGTTTTGGTTGTACACACTCTAGAGTATATATTTTTACTTATATGCTATACAGAATAACATATTATATATATATAATTTTTATATTATATTTTATAATTATTTTTTTATTGTTTCAAAATAAAAGTTTTATATTAATATATAGAGATATAAATTTTTTGCTTCTTTTTATTTATTATACTTCATTTATTCTGTAAAAGACTCCTAAATATGTTTTTTCTAGTTGCATACGTAGTCGTCATATTGCTACTTATTTTTCATGAATTGAAAGTTAAGCATATATATTATTTTTTATCTTAATTTTCAGATATATTCTATTTGTTTGGTTGAAATAAAATTAGTGAATATATATATATATATATATATATATATATATATATTTATGAAATTGTTTTTTTTTTTTTCATATTCTTCTATTTTACTGTAATAAATATGGGGGTATTGAATCTTTATTTCTTTTTGTTATTTCTGTATATTAATAATACGAGTGCTATCAATAATCCTCAAGAGGAGTTTATGGACAGATTTGATATAAATAATAATAATGTAAATATTAAATGGTCAAACTCTGGGATACATGGAAAGGGGAAATTCAAATATGAAATTGGTAAATCCTGAAAAGTATTATATATATATGTATATATATTTTTGCATCTATGTCTTATATATTTGCATGAAAAAAATTATATTTTTTCCTATATATATGATAACTTTTATATATATGTTTTGACTAAAATATATATGTATATGAAAATATTATAAAATTAAATACATATATATATATATATATATGTATTTATTTATTTTTAAATGTACATATATATTTTTTTTTTTCGCACTTTAGAAGGAGAAAAAGACGTGCTTTCAAAAGGGAATGATTCCGAAAAATTGACTACTTGCCCAAATCATGTTAAAGAAGGGACTTACAAACTCGGTTGTCCCGATTATGGGAAAACGTTTTTGATGGGTTTTGAGGATAATAAATATAGTGAAGAGTTTTTAAATGAAATAAGTTATGGTTTTTTGAATAAAAAATATATGCTTCCTATAGAAATTCCTTTGAACAAAAGTGGATTATCTATGTACCAAGGTCTCTTTAAACATTGTCCTTATAATAAGAAACATTATAGTATGATAAAAAATGAAAATGGATATGATATGTGTTTTAGTAAATTTTATAACAATAGTAATATATCCACAAGGATATATAAACGAGGTAAGCAAAATAGAAAATACATATATTTTAGCTCACATGGTCTTGGGGGGCGATTAGGTGCTAATATTGAAGAACCTTTACATAAATATAATAAGGATGAACACTATGTAACTAAAAAAATGAGATATCCAGAAAAAATAAAAAATTTGTTTGATTGTTCTATATATTCTCATTGTATAGGACCCTGCCTCTACAAAGATTTTAATAATAGATGCTTTCTTAATTTACCAATTCTTTTTAATCATCAAACAAATGAATGTGTAATTATAGGAACACATGAAGAAAGGAGAATTTATAACTGTCAAAGTGGAAGTACTGATGAGAATATACAGAGATGTTTTCTTCCAGTGAAAAAGGAAAAAGGTAACCAATGGACCTATGCTTCATCCTTCATACGTACAGATTATATGACAAAATGTCCACCAAGGTTCCCATTAAATCATACTATGTTTGGATATTTTAATTATAGTACTGGAGAATGTGAGACGCATTATATGAATTATGAAAAACACACTTTATCATTTTCAAAATGTATTGAAAAATTATTTAATAATATTAAGAAACAGGATGATATGAATAATAGTTCATTTTTATGGGGAGTTTGGAATATAGAAAATAATAAAAATGAAAAAACAAAATTAACATCTATGGATAACACAGGATCATGCTACTTTTTAAGGAAAAAGCCAACATGCGTACTAGAAAAGGAAAATCATTTTTCTTTTACTATATTAACAGCAAATTCATTTAATCTAAATCAAAATATAATATATCCTGAAATAAAAAATAGTTCTTCTAAACTGGGTGCTAGTTTAAAGCCTTTTGAGCATTCAAAACAAACAAATAAAAGAGTGCTATATGAAAATAATAAAAAATCAAAAAGAAATGTAAGAACAAATATGAATTCTGTAAATCCATTTACGATACCTTCATCTTTAAATACAAATGAGAAGGAAAAATATAATAAGAACCAAGTAAAAAATTCTCCTAACAATAATGTATCATATATACAAAAAGTTCATTCTTCTTTTGTAAAGAATAGGTTTAATCTTCATTCAGATAGTTCATTTAAACCAATACATCAAATGATACAAATGAATATATCTACAGATAATAAATTATATGATGATAATAATGAAAAAAGTAAAGATTCAAATAACAATATGAATGGAATATCAGTAACTCCAAGAAATTCATATATAAGAGAAAATCAAAATGAAAACCCGCAAAGGAAATATATGGAAAGATTCGATATTCCAAATAATCATATATTCATAGAATGGCAAAAGGAAGGTGAATATGGGAATGACGAATTTAAATATAATATTATATCAAGTAAAACAGCAGGCACGAGTCAATCATTATTCCATAATTATAAAGACAAAACATGCCCAAATCATGTTTATGAAGGGAGGGCACATGGTAGTTGTCCAAATTATGGTAAAGCTATTATTGTACAAAATCTTCTAGGTGAAGAATATGATAAGAATTTTAATTTGAACTTTTTAAATGAAATACGTACAGGATACCTTAACAAATATTTTGGGAAGGATGTAGAAATATCTTATGAAAATAGTGGAATAGCTATGCATAATAACATGTTATCAAATTGTCCAGTTCACGAAAATGAAGAAAAATTATTTTCTATGAAAACAGATTATAATTATAATATGTGTAAATCTAAAATATTTTCAAATCATTTTACCATAAAAGAGTATGACCCCAAAACACGATTGTATATGTATTATGGTTTGTACGGTTTAGGTGGAAGATTAGGTGCTAACATTAAACGAGATAAACAGAAAGAAAAAAAATATGAAGATAATATAACCTTACCAATGAAAAATCCATCACTAATTAAGAATTTGTTCGACTGTTCTATATATTCTTATTGTTTGGGTCCTTGTTTAGAAAATTCTTTTGGTAACAAGTGTTTCCGTAATTTGCCTGCTTATTATAATCATTCAACAAATGAATGTGTTATATTGGGTACGCACGAACAAGAAAGAGCAAATTCGTGTAGAAGAAC